>CAUYSK010107463.1:0-189201 GCA_963575035.1 Avahi laniger | reverse complement strand
AAACTTCAGAAAATTATCGATACATTAGTCTCAACTTTTGTACTACTTTTCAAAAAATGATTTGATATCTTTAAATACATGATCTAGTTTTACCTTCATTATAACCCTGCAAAGTTGGCATTATTATCCTCGTTTTAAAATGGTGAAAATTGAATCTTCAATCTATGGCTGTTCCAAGAAACTCAATCTGAGTTTATATCTAGGGCTTCTTTCACTGGACCATAGCTGCCCCAGACTTATACTGTTTGTTCATCTTGAATGTGGTCCAGAGTTGATCGAAAGAGTCTGAGCAGGTACAGTACCTGTAATCTTTCAAGAAGTCCTCATAGGACTCTTCTGTGTACTACTAAGAGATTTGGATTGGAGTTTTATGACTGTTATGTATTTGCAGTGCTTTTTATGTTTAACTTGTGGGAGAGCTAACTCATGATTCAGAACCATAATGGATATGCCCTTTCACATGAGAAATCTATAAGAATCTTGGGGGGGCAGGTGGAAATGGAAACAAAAGAGATCTTGGAATGGTGTATATCAGTGGTTCTCAAACTATGGTTCCCAGATCAGCAGTGTCAGCATCACAGGTAACTTGTTAAAAATGCCAATTCTTGGGCTCCATCCCAGACTTACTAAATGAGACACTCTGAAGGGTAGGACCCAGCAGTCTGTTTTAATAAGTCTGATGGTTTTGATGCAGGTGACAATTGATAAACACTGTTATGAATTCTTAGGCTTCACAAAGTATTTAGAAACTTGCTATTATTTCACAGAAAATTAAAAAGTGTAGAAAGTTATAAATTCTAAGAGATAGTCAATCTAATTGGTTTGTCAAGATTAGTTGAATAGACAGTCTATTGTATTTGGTCTTTCAGAAGGAATCTTTAGATCTCAATAAAAGCTTTGTTAAGCCAGAGCTTTTTATTTTTCAGAACAGTTTTGCTCTATGCTGAACTACGAGGCCGCAGAAAAAGTTTTTTTGCTCTTTTCATGTTAAATTCCTTATATCTCATGACTATAGAGAGAAAAGTAAATTGTACATAGAACTTCATAAAAGAGAACCCACAGTGTTAGAGAGATAGCAAGTCAGTTAAGATGAAATTGTCCTGGGTTCATCAGGTCAAAGTCAGATATTACCCAAAGTGGTGGAGGAGGTGAGAGAAAGGATTAGGGAATTTCAAGTGATAATAGCGAGAATATTCAGTAAAGTCAATGGATATATAATGAGTGTGTATTATATGCCATATAATTTTCTAAGCACTTATGATGTTTATAAATGGAAAAAAATAAAGAAAAAGATTCCCGTGCAGGTAAGTTATATTATACTCAGGGAGACAAATTGTATGCAATGACCATTATAAATAAATAAATTATAAAACATACTACAAATTGACAGTGCTGTGGAAGAAATTTTAAAAAGGACCAGCTAAAGGGGATACAGTTCTAAGACTATAAATAGATATGTTATAGGTAATGTGTTAAGTCACATGTGATAGGCCCTCCTTCAATAGAATAGATTTATTTAACAATTTTTAGCAATGAATGTATTCGTACAGGGTGTGGTGGCTCTCTACTTACAGTACTCTCCATTCCTGATGGAATTTAATATTTGGAAAACTATAAAAGGAAAACTCAAATTTAAATTTTCTTTTAACGGGAATAGAGCTATTACAAAAAAGGGCTTTTCGAAACCCAACCAACCAAACAATAACAACAAAAACAAAAGTTAAACACCCAAGAAAGCACGTACGTAAGTGGATAAAATGAGAATAAAGGTTAGGAACTGGGTCAGACTGAGCAACCAAGACCTCGTTCATTAAGTTTAGAGCCAGATGCCTCTTTTATATAGTTTCTGGATCCTGCTGCAGAAGGTGGCTGTGTTGTAACAGGCACCCCCTGCTCCAACACAACCACATTTTCAAAAAATATTTAATGCTTTGCCTTTTTCCTTTCTCTGCTCATTCATGTCTACTGCTAACTGTGGAAACTGAACTCCTCCATCTACTGAGGTATTATCCATTGTTCTTTAGGACAGAGGTCCCCAGCCTATGGTGAGTTGTATAATTATTGCATTGTATGTTACAATGTAATAATAATAGAAATAAAGTGCACAATAAATGTAATGCACATGAATCATCCTGAAACCATCCCCACCCCTGCCCCCAAGTCTGTGGAAAAATTGTCTTTCATGAAAACGGTCCCTGGTGCCAAAAAGGCTGGGGATCACTACTTTTAGGAAATTTTAAATATCCTCGTCTAACGGAAGTGAGTTGAGGCACATGAATTCTTAAGATGTCCTTTTAAGAAATGGATGATAATAACTCCTCCATTGCTAATACCACTGTTTCTATAGGAGATGTTTTTAATGGCACATGTTCAAGTATCCTGTGAACTTCTGTGAGGACACCTTGTAATAGTTTTCTCTAACAGCTTTATTGAGGTATAATTTGCATATTGTTGTAGGTTGAATTGTGTCTGTCCAGAAGGTATGTTGAAGGTCCCAACCTTCTGTCCCTCAGAACGTGCCCTTATTTGGCAGTAGGGTTGTAACAGATGTAATTAGTTATGATGAGGTCAACTGCAGTAGGGTTGGCTCTTGATGCAAATATGACTGGTATTCCTATAAGAAAAGGTAAGAGACGCACAGGGGAAAGATTGCCATATGTGATGAGAGAGGAAGAGATTGGAGTGTTGTGTCTACAAACAAAGGATTGGCAATGATTACTGGCCAACACCAGGACCTAGGCAGAAGCTTAGAAGGCTTATTCCTCACATATTTCTGACGGAACACGGCCCTGCTGACTCTTTGATCTCTAACCCTCTGAACTGTGAGACAATAAATTTCTGTTAGTTTAAGCCACCCCAGTTTATGGTATTTTGTTAGATCAGCCCTATGAAAACAATAAACGTATTATAAAAATCAACAGTTTTAAGTATATGATTTAGTGATTTTTAGTAACTTACAGGGATATGCAACCCTCGCTACTACCCAGGTTTAACACATGTCCATTATCCCAAAAAGATCCCTCAGCTTGGTTTATAGTCCATTCCCGTTCCTCTCCATCCTCATCCTCAGAAAACTGCTCATCTGTGTTCTCTCTATATAGATTTGCCTTTTCTGAATATTTTATATAGATGAAATCATTAAACACATAGTTTTTCCATCTGGTTTCTTTTAATTAGCATATCATCTTAGGGGTTCATCCATATTGTACTTTTATTTTTTTAATATCAAATTAATTTTCCCCTAAGACAATCCATACATAATGATGAATGTGGGCAAGTGCTAATCTACTTTTCTGGCTAACAAAGTATGGAAGAAAACATGAATTGTCTGTGATGATAGGACTTAAAACTCTCTTGATGGGGTATCCAAGGAGATATTACTCTCTGGTTTTTTTAATATAGTGATTCTCAGATGTGAGTGTTGCATCAGAATCCCCTGGAGTGTTTATTAAAATACGTATTGATGGTCCTCACGCCCTCAGTGGGCCTTGCCTGGACCTAGGAATTTGCATTTGTAACAAGTTGCTAGGTCATGCTGCTGGTCCACGGAGCATCTTTGAGAATGACTGCTTTAATTGAAAGCCAATTTAGTAATACGAGGGCCCTTTTATTTGTCATCTTTATCAATTCCTGCTTTCTTCTTAGTGTCTTATAATATTAACCTAGAGTGGCCTCTAGGCCAAGTACATCTTTGAAAGCTGTATTTAAGTTTTGATAACTATCATCCATGCCTTCTGTGGAATATTGCATCTGCTGAGAGCTTTCGGTTTGCAGGATAAAATTTAAAAATCAATCAGCTTAATGTCATCTCTGTGCTGCATGCTTTTTGAGATCATAGTCGCTTGTCCTATTTTAAGGAAGTTTCAGATCCATAAAGCTTCTGAGAGTCTCTAGCCATTTTTTTTCTTTTTCGTTCAGCCTAATCTAGTTGGAGTACCTAGTTGCTTAAATGCACACAGATTGGGCAAAATCTTCATTGAATCTGTAATGAACAACTTTTTGGGGTGAATCAAAGACTTGCCATTCACTGACCTTTCCTTGTATGTGTTTTTTTCTTCTTTGTCTCTACCGTGACTGAAAGAACAACCTGAATTGCATTGTCTCTTCTATTTGCTGCGTTGGGTGCTCACAGCTGCTTCTGTAGATTTGTTGCTATAGTGAGAGAAAATACTTAAATTGAGTAATATTAATTTGGGAAAGTTTTACAGAGAAAGCAAATCCAGCTTTTGTGAGACATGAAGCTTATATAAATAGGGAGAGATGGCCACTTTTTAAATTAAAAGAATACAAAAGGATTTTATATTTTTTTCAAAATATAAAATTTCATATTAGGTGAATATTTCATATGAGTAAAGAAATTATAACAAATCAAACAAAAATAAAAGAACACACAATCTGGATAAATAGCTTTTATTTTTTAACTGCCTGATACATCTGTATAATTGCTTTTGCCCTTAGTTCTTGGCTGTGTACTCTGATGGTATCTTCCGATGACATGAGTTTTAGAATATTTTTATGCAGAAAATGGAAAGTAAATATCACTTTTTCTCTAGCATAGTTGATTGAAATTTATATTTTATAGTTCAGAAAAGTTTCTCTCAGCTTTACAGCTTATTATTGATAATGTAAAGCTAAAGTACAATTCATCAAGGTATAATAAAAGATGACACTTTATCCAATGACATTCACATTTTTCATGGCACTACTACAAGTTTAGGACTTAAAAACACAAATTCTGATAAATTTAATGTCATATAATTCCCATTAAGGAAAGAAAAATATATCATGCATTTATCATGGCATACATTGCATTATTGAGTATATTACAGACAGGAGAGAACTTCTTTTTGGATTAGACTTCATTAAGGACAAAATCCTCCACTTACAGTTTTATACCATATCTCATGATTGGATAAGTTTTCTGCAGATGAACTTTGACTCTGTGCATCGAAGGTATTTCTTTTCCTCATATGCTACTCATAAACTTCTGGTGCCAGGCACTGTAGGACATATTATTTAGCTGATGTGATTTCTGGCCAAGTACCGTTCACGTCGTAAGTCCAGTGGGCTATGAGTGTTGTAGGATACCGTTTCTACAGCAACAACACCAGCAATAACTTAACTTTACACAGAAGTTATGGGGAGCTACAAAAATATATCTTGCTGAACTCACATTACAAATATTCCCAAGTCAGCTCCCTTTTGCTTACCTTTCAAAAATGCCCATGGACTCTCTTAGATTATCTGACACAAAAGGAAGTGTGGGTCTGAGGAGGTTGCAGTGAAAAAAGGAACATTTCTTAGGTAACTTCAGGTAAACTATCTCACTTTTGAAATTGTTTTTTAAAAGCACATGACTATGTGATCATATTGCTGTGGCTCTTCCTAGGTCTTTGGGAGAAGTCCATGCCTGTAAGGCAAAAGCTTAAGTGCATTGACTTCATGGAAAGGCCAACTCTACCTTTGCTATAAAAAAAGGGCTCAGGAGCATGATGTAGAAAAAGAAGGAAGAGGAGCAGAATTAGAATGAGGAGGAAGAGGAGATTTTTCAGGTTGGAGAAACAATATATGTAATCTATGAGAGGAGGGTCAATTCTTGTTCTTTTTATAAAATTGTCCTGACTGGACCTAGAATTACAATCAGAGATATAGGGCTCTCTGTGATTTGCTTTTTACTGGAATTATTTTTAGTATGATTGGGGAGGAATAGATGAGAAAGGAGACTTGATTAAGACTCTTGAAGCCTACGATTAAGTTTCATATGATGCTAAGAGGCAATTTTAAATTGTTGAAGGCTTATGAGAAGAAACATGGTGTGATTAAAATGCTGACTCACAAAGATGATTCTTATTTTTCTTCACAATAGTTTGGAAATACATGTTGGAGGCCCTGACTGTCCATTTTTCTATCATCTATAACCACTAAAAAGCTTTGCCCAAATACACTTTTTAAAATGGGTCTGTTTTCTTAAGCTATCAAAATCCTGTGGAAAGTCAAAAAATAAAATTTGCCTTGCTTATTTTTCATTTCTTATATGTCCTAGTCAGTTCTGGCTGCTATAATAAAGTACCATAAACTCAAAGGCTTATAAACAACAGAAATTTATTTCTCACCGTTCTGGGGGCTGGCGCAAGTCCAAGATCAAGGTGTAGCATATTCAGTGTCTCATGGCACTGACTCATAGATGATCTTCTCACTGTGTCCTCACTTCGTGGAAGGGCTGAGAGAGTTCTCTGGGATCTCCTTTGTAAGAGCGCTGATCTCATTCATGAGGGGTCACAGCCCAAAAGCCCCACCTGCTAATTCCACCACACTGGGGTTAGGATTTCACCATATGAATTTTGAGGGGACACAAACATACAGTCTATGCCATATATTATGTGACCTATAGATTTTTATGAAAAAATCTTATACCAATCTGAAGGAACATATGCAGTCACGCACCTGAAGACTACATTATACACATAGCAGCAGTCACAATCTTGTCATTGGCTTTTTCTTTCTTTTTTCTTTATAACCTTTTACTCACGTAACAGGTATTTATTGAGCACTTATATGCCAGGTGCTATGGATACATCTGTGAGAAAAACAGACAGAAATCTGTAGCTTTATGGAGCTTACATTTTAGCATTTCTTTTCCTGTGGGAACAAACAAAACATTGTCATTTTAAACTTGGTGAGCTAGCAGTTATCTGATTTGAAAATTAGTTTATCCTTACAGTAAAATTTTTCATTTGTAATTAAATGTAAGTCATAATTTATCCCCTATTCATGGTCAAGTCAGAAGGACTTTAAGTTACAGCAATAATCAGCACTTAAATAGATATCACTCCAGCCAGCATCTATTACATAGCATGAAAATAGCATTTTACAAAGTGCATTGTTCTAAATGTATAACTTACTATATAATTAAATGTAAATGTGTTTTAGATTTTTATATTATCTAATGGAGCAAAAAGATTTATCACATTTAAAGTATTGAACTTTCTGAATGAGAAAATTTTGAACCATTACAATTGCTTTTTAAAGTTTTAGTTTCTAAAAGGCATTTAACAAGATATCGAAGGTCACACAGTGCATGAACGTCGTACATTATACCAATGTCACTATTCAGCATGCATATACGTTTCACAAAAGCAGAGAGAATGCTATGTCATTACATACTGGGAATAACCCAATATTCCCTGGTTACTTTTCTCTTCTCCTATTGGTATTGTTATACCTTTCAACAAATGAGAAAAGCATTAGTTTTGTAAACTTTGCCAATAAATGGCAAAGTCAGGATTAGAATTAGCACCTCAAATAATTTTATTAACTAAACCAACTTAATGTATAATAAAAAAGAAAATATCAATTGTAAGGTAGAAATAAAGGAAATAATTATATTAAAATATCTGTCAGGGGAAAGCCACAGCAATTGCACCCTAACTTATTTGCTCTCTAGAAGCCTAAAGGAAAGAAAGACCTTGTTATGATTCACAGTTCTTTTTTCCTTTGAAGGAAATAGGTATATCAGTTCATGAGAGAAAATGACTTTGACAGAAGGTATCATGAAACTATTATGTTTACGATGAACCCCCCAATAAGTGTTTTTACATAAGATATCAGTGGACATAAAGGTCTTAATACTACTTTGGGATTAAAGTGGTTCCTCTGGGGTTCAGAGAGAGGGTTCAGGTGAGAAGCTTTCTGACTATCTGGTGCTCAAGAATGAATAATTAGCAACATCCCTTAGAAGGACTCTTCTTGTTTCAAATTTTAAGTAATAATATAATTGAAAATCTTTTGCCAATAATAAAGTGCTGTGCAAATGTCGGTTACCACTGTTCCTCTAATGTCATGTTTGGTTAGGTTGTTTAATTATAAATTAAAGTTGTAGGGTAGAATAGACATCCTATGTTATGGATTAAAAATTAAAGGAAATAAAAAACAAACCATGTGCTCTAGATGTTTCCCAAATGTTTAGCAAAAGGGCCCAGTAGAATTAAATTTCAGAATCTAGATACTGGCATAGGGCTGTCTATTTTTTTTTTAATTTTGTTAAGAAAATACATTTTTAAAAAGACTACTACGTTATTAATTACATCTCATAGGAAGGACCTACTCTCTGATGAAAGAACAGACCTTTAAATTGAACATACTAGCTTGACGAAGTCCTCTTTTTGTGTGTCCATAGTTTTCTGTTTTACTAAGACGGCTGAGCGCTTTGGCAGGGATTGACGGTGCTGGTGTTGGGAACCTCTGCTGCAACCCGCAGCCTCTGCTAGACTGGAGGAACTCCTTGCTAGGTCCTGTTTACCTGAGCACAGAATTGCATTTCTGCAGCTGTCGGGCATGCAGGTGCACAGTCAGATGCGCTAGGAAAAGTAGAAATGAGAGCTGCCACATGCTGAGGGGAGCTAGAGCAGTTTCTCAGAGGAGGCCTCAGGCTTACGTCTAGAGAGGGTTGTGCCTTTTTCCTTGGAAAAGATTTCTGAATCTTTTTAGATGTTCAAAAAAGGAGCCCAGAGTTCTGCCCCGTAAAATATGAGGATGTGTTAGGGTACTTGTGACACCGAGGTAAGAGGCTTTAACAGAGACACACCTTAACAGGTATTTTACTTTGTTGAATAATGAAGGGCACCCTTGACAGCTGAATAAGATTAATACTTTTGGGAACTGATTGGGAGTAGGCCATGGAATGACACAGTATTTCTGCCCCCAAATAAAGATTGTGTTGTTATTTAGCTAACACTTAGGTATTAATTACCTAAGTAACAAAGGTATGCTACTAACTGAGCAAGAAGTCATCTTCTCTTCTCCCTCCTGAGATAGAATCTTCTGTATCTCTTATTGGTTCTGAATTTGTTTCAAAAGCAATGCACATTGTGTGTGTGTGTGTGTGTGAAAGAGAGACAAACCTGCCCTACTAACAGAGAAAAGAAGCTATGAGAGTGTATTATTTACAGGCTAAAACAAAGAGAGAAGTCATCCGCCCTCTCCCACAGCAAAGTCAGTAGTGAGAAATTTAGAATAGTGCAGTTCTGACATCCTAATCCTGTAGTCTCCACTTGTTAGTTGTTACCTCTCAACCAGTGGAAAGAGAGCAGGAGGCCAGGGAACACCTCCCAGTCTATTTAATGTAAAATGCAGGAGTGGTTCATGTTCCAGTTGCCCAGGTCTTACTCACATGGCCACACTAAGTTGCAAAGATGTCTGAGAAATGTATTTTCTTCACCTAGGTGAAGTTCAGGAGTTTTACTATGAAAGGGGAAAATTAATATTGACAGACAAACAAGAGCCTCTTTCTTACCTTTCTTCTCAAGAGTCAAGTACTTATTCCCATTGAATATGTTGACATAACAACAGCTTCAAGGAAATAAAGATCTCATGGGGTGATGCCCTGTGAGTGTGGAAATGTTTTTTTGGGGGGTATGTCTAATAATTCATATTTTAATGCTTTGATTTTGTAGGGGCCAAGGAAAAAGTTCCCCTCTACCCTCTGAAGGTTCAGTGAAAAATCAACTCACAAAAGGCAGATAAACTGGAAAAAAGACATAAAAAATTTGTTTAGTGTCTACACGGGAGACTTCCGAATGAAGACCTAAAAATACAGGGGAAATTGTTTTTATGCTTAGTGTCAACAGCATAGATGGCCATGTAGAAATGTGCTTGGACAAAAAGGGTCTGATCTAGTGCTAATAGACTGAGTGGGCAAACCCAGCAAAGCCTGTCTGTCTAGATTCTTCTTGGCCTCTGAGCATGCATTCCTTCCTTCCGGGTATGGGGCAAAGCCCTCTCTGGAATGGGGGTCTTATGACCTATAGTCAAACAAGGTAGGTCAGATAATTTATTTATGGCCAGTTTTTACACAGAAAGGCAGAGGGAAAGTTAGAGAAATATTTTTAGGTTTTATGGTTGGCTTTGGGGAAAAGAGGGTTCTGGTTTCTACTACTTGCCTTGGGGAAGAGGGATTCTAGTTTCTATGGCTAGCCTCAAGGGGGAATGGGACTGAGACAGGAGGGCAGGAGAAGGTCAGAGAAAAACTTTTGCTTCTTAGGCTGCTTCTGAGGTCTTCCTTCTTTGGGGAGTATTATTTTATAAATTCCAACATTTTTAAATTGGATATGATTTTTTATACTAAAAATCTGTTCTCAAAGTCTTCTCCAGGTATCTTTGGGGATCCTAGAGACATTTTCAGAGGTTTTGCAAGATGAAAGCTGTATTTATAGTAATTCTCAGACATCATTTGCTTTTTTACTTTCATTCTCTCACAGATATGCAGTGGAGTTTTCTAGATACTAAGGTGATCTGTATGACATCATTGCTATGAAAGTCTGAAGGATGTTGGAATGTGGGTCTGTATATTCATCTGTTTAATACTTCTCAGTTTTAGTGTCTAATACAGTAAGTAGTTATAGATGTAGCCCACATAAAGAAAAGTTTTTGGGGTCCTTGAAAATTTTAAGAGTATGGAGAGATCCTGTGATCGAAAATCTTGAAAATCTTTATCTTGAAGTATAATGCATGCATGTTATTTTCTAAACTTGAAAATCCAACCCATTTCTTTAACAAATCATCTGATTAAATCAATTTTTAAAAATTTATGGAAATATCTTTTTAGCTCAAGGTTTAGCATCTAAACTTTGGTTCCTGCTGCTAGGAAAACATTTGGTTGTTTCTACTGCCACCATATATGGTATAGTTTTTCATTAACACTTTTTAGTATCTTTAGAGGTGCTCAGAATCAAGTCATGAATAGAAAACGACAATTGCTTTTCAACTTTTCTCCTCTTATTAAAAAAAGATCTCTTTTTATCAGCAGGGTTAAAGGTTTACGAGAAGTTTAGGATATTAATGCTTCTTCACTCTACCTGGTATGTGTTATGAAAAAAACACCCAAACTTTGATGTTCTATAATGACAGTTAACATCAGAATTTCTCAGGATTTGCTCAGCCTGACAAAAAGAAGTCATTCATCTAGACATGAAGAGTATGCCTTTTTATTTTGACCCAGCACTTCAGTGGGTCAGCAGTGTTTTAAATGCTGAAATTACCTTGTAAGTGCTGAGATGTTTGAGCATTGTTCACCCTCTTAAAAACCTAATAATAGAGTAAACTTTGACTTCGGCTTTGATATTACTAGTATATTCGTACCTTAAATTGGTCTATTTCAATAATTTATCTTAAAGAGAAATATGAAGGCCTTGAATTGAGAAACAAGTGCACCCGTTACTTTATAAGACTTTTGAGGGAGCAATTCTGGATTATTTTTTGTTTCTCTAAATAAGGGGTAAGGAAGAAATTTAGGACAGGCAATGGGGATTCAGTAGGGAGTAAATGTCAACAAATGCACAATACTAGGCCCAAGCTCATACCAGCAGCTCATTTGAAAATGAGGAGACAGGTAACAGTGTATCATCTGTTGTAAGAAAAGAAGTACTTTCTCTTGGTACTGTACCGGATTCTTAGAGCAGTTACTACATGGAAGGACTATTTCTATCTTTAGTTTTCCTTATTTCTTCCTCTTAGTTTCATCTAATTACAGTAATTATTAAGCTGCAGGAATAAGAACATTTTGAAATTTCTGAGACCTTATCACAATAAAAGATGAATTTCATAGTTCGTATATTATTACACTGGTATTTTCTGTACTATGATGTTACAACTTTTCTTCATTCCTACAAAATTTGCCAATATTGAATATTGGGGACTCTGTGAAATGGGCGTGTGTTTGTGTGTACTTTTCATGGTGAAATGTTCTGAGGTTTGGATACATGGTTATTCAATTCGTTTTTCATGATGTGCATTAGATAGCATGGGGCACTTGAGACAGAATCGAACTTGTGGTATAAGACCCTGATTTTTGGCCTGGATCCATATTAGGAAGCTGAGTGTACTTGGATAAGAAATTTAAACTGCTTGGGCCACAACTTTCTTATCTTTTACATACGGAAAGTGCAATTTTGGACAATATGCTATCCTCTCTGAACCTCAGTTTTGTCATCTATAAAATGGGGATATAATATTACTTACCTCCCAGGATTGTTGGCAGGATTATAAGAGTTAATATATGTGAAGTTCATAGAGCAGTGCCAGGCATATATACACTATAAGCATGTTACCCATGGCTATCATTATCTGTAAAGTGGGACAATTCTCTGGATAAGCTCTGAGACTTCTTCTAGCTCTAATATTTTTATTTAATTGAAGGACTAAAAAGACAAACTCATGGTGCCATATTTTTTTTGTGGTAAATCCCATCAATTGTTAGGTTGGCCTAAATATGTTTATTGTGGTTCATGCTGTCCTGCCCACAGGGGCCACCTTACCCTCTCTCCCTGACCACAGGGTGCCCCTTTCCTCAGGTTTGTGGGAAGATTTACAGGCAAAATTCCATGTAGTCCTGTTTTGGACCCTGTGCTTGAGTTTCCTGCTTGTCCCCTCTTGTCTCCAGCTTTGGTTTTCCTCAGGCTGAAAGGCTTTCTAGTGCCTTACCCAGGGTGGACACGCACCCAGACTTAGGTGCTCACCACACAGCGAAGTCCAAGCGCGAATACTTTACACAACTGTAGAGAAGGTCTGGGAACACACGACACATTCCCAAAGTTGAAATTAGTGCAAAGTGAGAGTTGATATGCTCTCATCAGCTGTCTCCAGCCTCTCCCCAGCACACCCTGGAAGATCCAGGCCTCCTTAAGGGCACTTCTTTTAGCCTCCCTCCCACGCTGGGATTGCAGAACCCCTTCCTCAAGGCAAAGAGGCAGGAAACAGGCAGCGATCCCTAACACCTCCAGAAAATTTAGGTGAAGAAGATGAGTCTCCACAGCCTAGAGATTCTTTTGCAGTATGATGCAGAGCTCTGTACCTCTTCTTTATTTCCCATCAGTGGATTCCAGAAAAGAATCTTTGCTTTAGTCTTACATAACAAAAGGCTAACTGAAGTTTTTTTTTTTTAATCAATACAGACTGCCCTCAAGGGAAAATCCAATTTTCCATCTCCAAGTCAAATTAAAACAAAACAAAACAAAAACGTTGGTGGCTTTTTTTAAAAAGAGTGGCTATTGAGATTGTGTGAATGTATTTATTTACATTAAATGAACAGATTCTATAAAATTTTTTGCCAGAATTGTTAGGTTTGGGCTATACAAACCTACCCTCCACTCAAGGATTTATGGATTTTTTTTTTTTTTTTTTTTAGTTTTGGTTTTGGTTTTGATTTTGTTTGTGATTTCCTAACTAGAAGCCCATTGGGTCTGTCTGGGGAAAAGGGGATACTGAGGGGCTCTGATGTGGTGGGTATATCTCAAGAAGATATTAAGATAATATAGTTCCCTTAAAAACTAAAGACCCTTAAAACACAAACTTCTGCCAAATGATTTGTCTCCCATGTTAACCTTTACTTTGAAACAATTTCAAATTTACAGAAAAGCTGTAAAAGTAGCACAAAGAACTTACATCCTTCACCCAGATTCCCCGATAATTAACATTTTATCACCTTTGCTTTCTTTGAACCTTTTGATAATAAGTTGCAGACATGATGCCTACTATCTTTTTATTTTTCTTCAACATATTATCAAAAAAAAAACACCTTCAAACACAAAGAAAAGTTGAAAGAATTTGCAGTAAATACCTCTAAACCCACCACCTAAATTATACCATTAACGTTTTACCATATATGTTTCCTTATAAGACTATGTCCATCTGTATATCCATCCATTCCTCCATTCTTCCCATTGATTATTTTTATTTTTTATTTTTTTATTTTTTTGAGGTAAGTTTCCTCTTTGTCCCAGGGACTGAAGTGCAGTGGCATGATCATAGCTCATTGCAACCTCAAACTCCTGGGCTCAAGTGTTCCTCTTGACTCAGCCACCCAAGTAACTGGGACTACAGCTGTGTGCCACCACACCCAACTATTTTTTTTTTTTTAATATTTTGTAGAAACGGGGTCTTATATATTGCCCAGGCTGGTCTTGAACTCCCAGCCTCAAATGATCCTCCTGCCTCAGCCTCCCATTGATTTTTTAAAAACAGCTTTATTGATAAATAATTTGAATACCATAAGATTCATCTATTAAATAAGTTTAATCCATGGTCAATTCATAGGAAACCACAGTGTATTTCGTAAATTCTGATGAAGCAGCCCATTTCTGGGCATTAGTTATTCTTATCTGGTCAAAGGAAATTGATCTCAGCTAGAGGCCCTGGGTTATGTTCCAGGATCTGCTTCTGTCCAGTGGTTCAAATCTGGGTAAATCACATAGCATCTCTGAGTCTTAGTTTTTGGACAAATGAAATGACTCATTGATCAATAAATAAATTTCTTGTGGCTCTATAATGCAAAGATTCTAAACCTTAGGATCTCTGTTTCTGGTTATTCTGCGTGGAGAATTGTATTATACCTTTCGTTTGCTTTCCTCAGAATTAATCCTGATGACATTATAGTGGAGCAAGTTAGCTTGAACATTGAAGGGGATAAAACACTTAGGCCTTAAGGACTCTTTGAGAGGGAACCATTTATACACAGCATTTGCAGTATTCTTCTGTGAAATGAAATCTTGCTGTTACTAATGCAGAAGCCTGCTGGTAAATGCTCAGGCTGTACATATTAGCCAGCTGGTGGCTGAATTCTCACTATTGAGCTGCCTAGAATTGGAATAATTAATTTTCCCAGAGAAAGTACATTGTGTCGTAGCTTTTTGGATTTGTGACTGTAATGTGTAATCACCAGGGAATTTATAT
Source organism: Avahi laniger (assembly GCA_963575035.1). Lineage (NCBI taxonomy): Eukaryota > Metazoa > Chordata > Mammalia > Primates > Indriidae > Avahi > Avahi laniger. The sequence continues at coordinate 174,477 of CAUYSK010107463.1, read as the reverse complement.
AGATTTGCAGTTATGCTAGAGTTAGTAATTTATAGTAAAGAGATAAGAGTTTGCTAAATAGAAAATATAGAGCTATGAGTTTTCCATTAATAGTTTTGTGAACCTTGTATAATACCCAAGCTGTTAGTAAGGAACTATTAGCTAAATAGTCAGTTCATGTTTGTCTTATCTAATGAAAGCAGAACTTAACATGTTTGCCTCAGGAGTTTCCTCATTTATTCTAAATATGCTTTGCTTTTGCGTGAAAAGGGAGTGTTGCTACAAAACCTGATATTTTAAAGAAGTGTGATTATGAATAATACCTTCCTAGATATATAGTGTTATGCTTTTGAAAATATATTCCAGTAATATTCTTCTTACTGTGTTGAAAAAGTAACATTCCATCCTCTATGTGCTGTATCTTGAATGAAAGAACATGTGAATTGACTCTTCTTTAAAATTACATATTTCTTTTGAATAAAAGTGAGCTTCTTTAAAAAAGAGGATATTCAGATGCAATTATGGTGATTACTCATAGACAGGCCAAGAAAGTAGAAATGACTGATAAAAAGTTGCATAAGTTACCAAGAAGCCTTTATCATTTATTACAGTTAAATATAGTTTTCTTTAAATTTTGTAATCCTTTAACGAACTTGTAGTTGCAGTTTTTGAGTTGTATATTTTGATATTCGACTTTTCATGAAATTGACACTTTCAAGACCAACAATTACTGGGTTTTTTTTAAAAAAAGAAAGATATCTTGTTTCATATCAGTATTGTAGGGTAAAATTTGTAACTTTTATAGTTGATAATGAATAGTCTGATAACTAAATATCCCTGGGATAATAGAAGATGCACAGCTATTAATCAGAAACCTGAAGAACACGTTATGTTTCAGAACTCAGAATTTTTCTTTTTGTAATTTTAGAAAGTTAAATCAGTTCTTTTATATTATGCTATAGAACATTTCCAGCGGGATAAAGCTAGCATATTAATATTTCTGCAATAAAACAGAAATATTCTCTCTATGTGAGATCAACAAAGACTCTAAGCAACTTCCTATCAGTCTGGAAATTAGTTATCAGTTAACATAATTTGGATTAATGGAAGTATCTTGGGTTTTCAGAGTTTTTGAACTTTAGAATTATAGATAAAGAATTGAGTATTGCTTATTTTGTGGTATACTTTTGAGTGAGTTGTATAAAGACTCTTCCAGTAAGCTATTTAAATAAAGCATTATATTCTTTCAACATCAAAAATTAAATGTAAGCAAATGGCATATTTTTAAAGGATTTTACATACATGTATTTCTAATGACAGTATGAACTAATTTCAATAACAGTTAAAATAAGAGTAACCCACAGCTTTAATATATTTGAGTTCTCACCTAAATTTTTTCTTCTTTCCTAAAATTCATTTCAACTCAAAATATTTGCAAGTCCCTGCAAATTTTCTGTAAACTCTAGTTGTTCATCAGCTGAAAAATATTAATAGTAGTATAGCAAATGAATATCATTTTGTTACTTAAAATAAATGTTTGCTTCATTTTTTTTCATGGAGAATTTTACCTGGGATAATTTTGAACTAAATGTCTTAAAGAAATAAACATGGGGAGATAGATAACAATTTGGGGAATAGAAATACATATTTAGTAATTATGAAAGGAAAAATCAAACAGTTCTTAGTAAATAGAGACAACTATTCATTCAAATGTGAATCTCATCCAGAAAAACCCTTTCAGACACACTCAGAATAGTGTTTGTTTAAATGCATGGGCACCCTGTGGCCTAGTCAGTTTGACACATCAAATTAACCATCACAGGGTGTCAGCATAGCGAGATGAGAGCAAACCTACTAATAAATGCCACAGGTAGCTTCTCCTCAATCTCATGTGGATGGTGTGAAGCTAAACAAGTGAGTGCTGTAAAAGTGATTACTGTTCTCAATCTCACCTCCCTTTTATTCGATGAGATGGCTGAAAGCTACTGAAAGAACTCAGAAAGCTAGGGGAGCTGTCTGACTAGAGTCTGGGCCTCCTGCCATCTGCCTTTGAGAAAACACGTATTTACGAATTACAGTTGACACTTGAACAACGTGGGCTTGAACTGCATTGGTTTACACAGATTTCCTTCTACCTCTGCCAGCCCTGAGACAGCAAGACCAACCCCTGCTCTTCCTCCTCCACCTCCTCAGCCTATTCAAGGTGAAGAGGAAGAGGAGGAAAATCTTTATGATGATCCATTTCCATTTAATGACTACTAAGCATATATTCCCTTCCTTATGATTTTTAATAACATTTTCTTTTTTCTAGATTACTTTATTATAAGAATATAGTATATTATACATGTAACAACCAAAATATTGGTAATTGATGGTTAATATTATCAATAAGGCTTCAGGTCAATAGGAGGCTATTAGTAGTTAATTTTTGGGGGGAGACAAAAGTTATATGTGGATTTTTGCCTGTGGGGGTAGGGTCAGGGCCCCTAATTTCCACTTTTTTCAAAGGTCAACTGTGTAACATAATGGTTATGTTAATAATTAGAGTCCCAGGTTCTTTCTATGCATCTCATGATGTCTGCAATTATAATTACGGAGGGTGTGTCCTGTCCTAAAACCATCTCCACCTTAAAAATCTGTCTTCCTTATCCTTAAGTTCCACTGAGAAGAAGAGAGATGGGATTCACTGATGTGGATAAGTACAACTTTAATTTCAAGTGCATGGTGTAACCTTAAGTTTCCATTAGCCTTTCCACTTAATAAGTATTTTCCCATGCATTGTCACATTTGATCACTCAGCGAGGTATAGGGTGAATTATATGAAACTGCTGATATTTGACCATTGTGTAGTCACAGAATCAGCAATTTTGTATGGTTCAATATAGTATTATTAAATCTAGTTTTGAGATGCAGAGAAGGGCGGCCTCAAGCAAATGTGACTTTTTTTTTTTTTTTTAAATAACCACCGAGCTTTTAGTAGCAGGGCTACACTAAGGCTTATGATGGCAAAATTGTTTGATTTTCCCACATTGCTACCACTGACCCGGCAACTAGCAAATCATTCAGATCTTACCTAATACAAGTAAATGCTAATTCAAATAGGATGAAATTAATCTGACATTTTAATGCTCAAAACTCTAGATGTCAATGGCTTTCTATCATTTTGGTTTTGGTACAGTTTCCAATTCTTTTTCTCACTAATAAAGTACAAATATTGGAGGTTCTGAAGTGACTGTAATTTGTGGTCACCCATATGTTTGAGACACTTGAATTTACAATGTCTCTACTTTTCATACCCCTACTTAGAAATTTTCAAAAAGTTTTGAAAGCTTTAGAAATATTTGAGCACAAAGGATTACCATTAGACTATAAAAGCTAGTAACTGTGATTTTCTTTTGATTATATTTATAATTATTCACATTATGCAGAAAACCTCTGTTATAGCTTCTAGCAATCTTTGCCGAATATATATGCATTTTGGAAAATTGGGCCCCTGAATTATTTATAGAAATACACTTTTTATTGATTTTTTAAGCTTTATTTTGAGATATTAGATGTTCCTAAATATTGGCAAAAATGGAAACAGAATTTTTATAAAGTGCCCAAAAATAATATTGCTCAGATTTTTTGGCAGATCAAGTCCAAGTATTTGTTCATAGAGATCTGTTTTCTTATAAATAAAGCTGATCAGAGAAGCATGAAATTGAGAGCATTTTGAGGGCTTGTTGAAATTGAAGTCACTACACTTTGCTTACTCTTTACGATCCTGCTTTGGTGATTTGTCTAAAAAATAGGGAAAAGGAGTGAGTTCGAGAAGAAGCCATTACGTGGTCCTGCCTGAGTTATTTGTAGGTTATAATGGCAGCTTGTAGGGTCAACGATGGCTTAAGGAGGGGGGAAGCAGAGATGGAAAACGCTCTCCAGCCCCATGTAGTGGGAAATAAAAATTGACTTCACAAGGTTTTTGTTGCTATTTTTGTTCCTGACCGTTGATAGATAAAAAATGAAAATGCTAAAATAAATGATTGCTTAATACAAAATATCAACGTATTTAGCACCCATTTTTTAAAATCACTTCTGTCCGTTTTTAAAAAAATCCTCATAACAATGTCAACAGAGGAAGGGGAAATGGAAAATGGAATTAAGAGAAAGATAACACTTCACCAAGGCTGCATAGCAAATTCAGTTAATCTACAGAGGAACTCATTTCATTTCATAGGAATGTGTCTAAAAAGAGGGGAAAAAAGCATCTTTTAGGAAGAAACTACCTTAAAATTACCTTTATAAGATTGAGCTTCCTAGGCTAGGTTGTCTGAGAGAATCATCAGAAGTCATTTTTTATGAGTTTTTGGACTACTATTTGTCATTCTTAAAATAGTGTATCAGCCATCTTCCACCTAGTATATAACAGAAAAAATAATCAAGTACCGAATTGAATAAATATTGTTATTTATTGGGCTCAGGCTAGAAAGAAGGAAAAAATAAAGTTACTAAACATCAAGGATCACAGGAGCTTCTGCTCCATTCTAGCAGAGGAAATTTACAAGATGCCAAGCAATTAATGCTAAGTGGCATGTTGCTAATGTAATTACAATTGAGGTTTCAGAGAAAAGTAAATTCACCACAGGTCAAAGCATTTGTTGAAGTGTTTGTGGAGAAGAGATGGGAACTGTCTCAGGCTGCGTCTTGACTTACATACTGTGAAATTGCATACTCCTGTTTTTAAGTAGGAATCTATGATAAACTAAGGGGAAATGGTCTGTTTAAAAAGTTTTTAGAAAAAGAGTTACAGAGAATTAGCAGAGTCTGTTGTAGAGGGAAGGCTCAATCAAGGGAGGAAGTCTGAGTGTTTGAGTTAAAAATATGCCGTTAGGCAGGTGTATTCAACCCTCCTTTTTCTCTTTTCCCACTTAAAAAATGGGGACATGATCTTCACTAGAAGACTAGGGAAAAACAGGAAGCTTAAAAAAAATAAAACACGGGCATGAAGTATACATGGAATACTTACTCCATACATTGGAATAGATGAGTGTTTAATGCATCAGGTAATAAATTCTCCTGTGTGTATTCTACTAACAGGAAAATCATTCAGTTCCCATCCACCAAAGCCCTTATTAAACATCTCACATAAAACCATCTCATGTTATCACTGATGAGCTAAAACTTTGCAGTTCTCATTTGGCTTGAGGTTAATGTAGAGATTCATGTATTCAACTGTTCTTCATTGAGTACCTACCATGTGTTACTTGGTGCTCAGAGATCAGGATGTTTCAATAGGCAAAATAACTGAGATATATAGATATACATACATACACAGATGTATTGGGCTTCTTGTCCTTTTGGGAGAGAAAGCCCCTCTCTCAAATAATTGTGCTATCAAAAAGCATAGTGGTTGAATAAACTGTTGACTAAAGTGAACTTTTAAAATTTTACCTGGATTTCAGCTCTTTGTCATCTCCTTGATTCGAACACCCCCTAAGATCCTATTTGCCTGATTTTTTTTTTTTGGAGGTATTTATTAATAAGGGCCTCTTGGTCCTTTTTGCTTTTAATCCTGAGATTTTATAAAGTTTGGAGAAGTGAATAGCACCTGTGTGATTCACCCATAATAGATATTCTATAGAATGAAATGTATCATCATTTAAAAATGTATGTAAGTGTAAAGAAAGAGGTACATTGTCAGTCCTTTTTCTGTCGGCAGAAATCAATTCACATCCTGATTATAGTCCTGATATATTTGACAAGGATAAAATATTCTAAACTGATGGCTTTGAGCTCTCAGGCAAAACGAGACTTTTATTGCCAGAAAAACCAGCAGTGGCTCTAGAGAACAGTTTTACATTTCCTAAACCAACACAAATATTGTTTTTGATACAAATTGAGGAAACATCATGTTTTCGGAGACCCTTTACTAAACTTTTATGAAATATTAAAATAGAGATGACTGACATGCAATTCGATTATCCCTCATTGCCGTTTACAATGGGAGGATAATTAGTTTGGCATTAACCTTGAATGTGAAAAGACCAATTCCTGGGAGTGCTGTTGTTTTTCAGAAAACTCTTCTGTAACCACTTTCTGACATTCTATATAAGGGAAAGTGAAAAACTTAAATGATTACTCATAAATAATCTTGTGGGGAAATGAGATAGAATGAATTGTGGATAATGTATCAACCTTTCTATTAAATTTATTTTTGTGTAGTGTTAGTAAACCATGCAAAGCATAAAATGTGAATACTAGACCTAAGCACATACATGTCATACTTCTCTCATTATTTTATTTTTAAAGACTATTTAAATGCTAGTACTTTATCTCTTATTGACACAAAAAGAAAGTCACAAAGAATACTTGTTATGCATATACTATGTATGTCAAGACATGTAAGAAAGCTTACATTTTCAATTTCTAATAGATTTCATGCTAAAATTTGGAAATATACTTAACACTATATATGCAAATATGTAACCCTTTATTGAAAATCATCTTTCATTGATGTTATACAGACCTAAGTTAACATTATTTTTTGTGAACCATATTACATCACTGAGGCACTTTTAAACATGCACACATATTTTAGCATTTGAATGAGTTTTAAGTATTTGGTGCTTTAATACATTTGGTGCTTATTATATGCAAGTCACTGTTCCAAGAGCTTTCCATGTGTTAACTCATTTAACTCCTCATAATATCTAACTATATAGGTATTATCATCCCCATTTTACGGACGAGGAGACTGAAGCATGGAGAAGCTACATAATTTTTTTCTGAGATCACACAGATCCTGTCCTCATAAGCACCGCATTGCTCTGTCTCTCAGTTGGGTAAAACTAATAGTGAAGCAGGATCAAGTTTTTTACCCTGTGAATTTCTAGGTCGATTTTCCTGTGTGCATGCATACATGCAACTTAAATCTTAAGTGCCAATAGATGGATAATTATTATACAAGGGAAACTCTAATAGCTCTACATCTGGATACAAGAAACAGACAATTTATTTTTTTTTAAAAGTCTTCTCAAAAGTGGATGAGGTGAGAAGAAGAATGCAATAGACTGAATGCATTTATCTGTGCACTCTGATTAAAACATAGTTAAGGCCGAGTGCATAGCTCACGCCTATAATCCTAGCACTCTGGGACGCTGAGGCAGGAGGATCACTTGAGCTCTGGATAAGAGCGTGACTCCATTTCTACTAAAAATAGAAAAATTAGCTGGGCGTGGTGGCACATGCCTTATAGTCCAGCGACCTGGGAGGCTGAGGCAGGAGGACCGCTTGAGCCCAGGAGTTTGAGGTTGCTGTGAGCTAGGCTGATGCCATGGCACTCAAGCCTGGGCAACACAGTGAGACTCTGTTTCAAAAGAAAGAAAAATAATAATTAAATGAATAAATTAATTAATAAAAATAAAACATAGTTAAACCAATTTGATAACAAAACAGTTACTTATATTTCTTTGCAAAAAATTGGGAATAGGAAAAATGCCAGGAGAATAAAGACAGAGAAAATTCTTGATATTCAAGTGGGGAGGTAGGCATTCACTCTGTAAAGTATAGACAGGCAAGTTTAGTGTCAATCCCTTGCAAGAACCTCAAATATTTATTAAAAACTTTGAAAGAAAAGTGATGCATGTTCTCTTTGAATTGTCTTAAAGTCCCCGAGGCTAGGAAATACACTTTCTTTGTCTTTTTGAGAAGGGTTAGGGACTCAAAGAGACTGTTAAAGTCTTGGCCAGTAAACTAACAAATTCTCAAGAAATTTGGATGCCAGTAGCACAATTACATAGACTGGTTTCACTTTGTTCTTTATGAGACAGAGCATTCTTTGTTCATTCATTCAGGAGATAGTTACTGAGCTTCTTCCTTGCCAGACCTTTTGGTTTCTGGTTGCTGTGATGGGAATTTGACGAAGGACCCCTTACTCTCTGTGGATATGTGAATGTGGGAAAGCTACAGATCTACAGTCTTTAGCTTATAGATTCTGCCACAGACCATTTTGCAAAGATATTTCTTTTTTATTGTCCAAATCGTAATATTTGGAGGTTGATAACATTCTTTAATGTGAATATGCAATGAGGTACTTTTTTTTTCTTGGCCAGATTTTTTTTATAACCACTACCATTATCACCGCTACCAACCTTACTGAAAAATCACAGTATGTTGTGAGATCAGTGATAAAGGTGTGCTCTTTGTTTGCATGACAAAAATGAAAACAAAAACGTTGAAAGAGTTATATATTACACCATCTCCCAAGTTAGAATTTCTCAAATATGGATTCCTAAAGAAAACATTCAATGTCTAGCCTTAGTATAGTATCCATCCCATAGTTCGTAGACACACATATTTAGTGAATGAATGAATGAGCATATGTGCTTGTAAAGTGACAAGGCTGAAACACTATTGCTACTACATTTCATCTCAGTGGGGTTTTGTGAGTCCAAGAACTTGGATTCCAAACTCAGAGTGCCTTGGTTTGAATCCTGGATCTACCACCTTCTGGCTGACCTTGGCCAAAAGATACGACTCTTCTATGCTTCAGTTACTTCATGAGTAAACAGAAGATAATGGTAATCCTAAGGGACAAATCCCTACTTTTTTGTCTTCATACATTTCATATGGGTCAGGTCTTCCAGCTAGAAACTAGACGTAAAATATCTCACTTCATCCATTTGGTTTCTGAACAAATTATGATGCTGTGTAAAATATTTATTAGCACTGGTTCCCTAATAATTTAGCATCTGGTTCCCTGATACCCTAGAAATACAAATCCTACAACTGTAACTAAATGAGAGAGCTATTTAGAGAAAGAAAATGAGTAAGTTACCAGATAGAATTAAGTTTTAAACCAATCTCTTCCAAATAAGGCATTATTTTCCTTATGTTTTAAGTGACAAAAGATGAATAGTTATTGTACAAGGAAAACTAGCTAATCCCTGTGTATCTAAATCAAGACATAGACAAGTCATTAAAAATAAATATCTTTTCAAAGGTGGGTGAAGTGAGAAGATAGTAATGGATTGCATTAATACATATTTCCATAGACCTAGAGTGTTTAAAACTTCCAGCTTACTTAAACCAATAAATAATAAAGTCATTAATTATAATCTACCAAAAATTGGGAATAATAGGAATTCCAGGAGAAATACAGACAAAATTCTTGATACTTTCACATCGTGGTGGGGAGTATACTCTAAATTATAGACCAGCAAGTTTAGTACCAATCCCTTGCAAGAAACTCAAATGTATTAAAAACTTTGAAGGGAAAGTAAGGATGCTCAGTATTCTCTATGGGTTCATCAAGAATAAATCACACCGAAGTTAACTCATGGGACCTTTGATAGATGTTTTTTAGTCCAGTAGATCTACTGATTTCTGTAAAGTGTGTATAACTATTTCAGAATCACCTGAGACCATTTTCAACCAATCTTCACGTACCTTTCTCCAAACTCAGTTTAGCACCCTAGGTGTTTACATATCCACACCCCTAGCTCACCACTCCACACATACAATGAGGATCACTGTCTATTTAAAATAAAGATTATGGATATAATTGTGTTCCAAGTTCTTATCTTCAATGGAATGGCATACACTTGTATGTTTTCAGGTTTAAGCACAGAATCCCCCCTTGGGGGATACTCCATAAATGTTTGTTGATTGAAAGAGTGAAAAAGAGAAATGGAGAGAAGACAGTGGGAAAGAGAATTGCATCATCATATTTTTTATTTAAGACTTTTAGTAAAATATTTAACCTTTTACTGCCTTTTTCTGATCTGTAAAGGAAAGGGATAAACATAGGGTTAAGAGGGATAGATAGATAGATAGATAGATAGAGGTACAGAGATAGATATAGCTTAATACAGAACCTGACATACATAAGTAGTCAATAAATGCTACCTACCATTAGCTATTGTCATTAGAGCAAAGGAAGACAAGTTCCACTTTGTCTAATCATCAGGCTAAATTTAGAATAATATGTCTTGTTCCCAGAAACTTATTTTAAGGGAAACATCAATAAAATAGAATGTGAAATGCCTGAGCAATGGACTCCATTGGTATCCAGTTCCTATAGCAACCTGTGCAGGGCATTATAGACTTGGGATAAAAATTGTTACATGGATGGAAAGAAGACATAGGGCCACTGCGGTTTCAAGTGCTTCAAAGTCTATCATGTGGAAGACTGAGAAACTTTGTGTTTGTTACGTAGAGGATACGGCTAAGGAGGACAATCACATGTTCATGTTTCCCTGGACAGTCACAATTTATGTCTGCGTAATTATCAATTGGATTTAACTTACAAAAGTATCCCTGTTTGGATAAAAAATTAAATTGTTAGCCCACATCTAGGTTAAATATGTTGTAGTGCCAGAAGAGATGCATTTGAGTTACACGTAGAAAAATGTACAGAGTATTCCTGGTGTCCAATGAAGAAAGTAGGCTGCCCTTTGAAATTGTGAGTTCATGTTACTGGAAATATTAAATTTGATACAAGATAATGATGCAATATAAGAGATGATTCATTCACTGGATGGAAAATTAGACTAGATGTACATCATGACATTATAATATGCAATCTGATAGATCACAGTTCTTAGTTTCTTTTGTGATCTACCTGCTCCCTTTCTGTAAGAATACACACAAAAAATGAACTCTGAATTTACATTCCTATTTAAGCCAAGTGTCAATCCTCTAAAGGATTCATTGTACAAGTAAATCAAATTCTACCAAGGCCTGAAAACACTGAATGTTTGTATTGGCATTTTGACATCAGTTTTATTTTTCACATCTCTGGAATGAATACAGAATTTATTTTTTGAAGCAGGTAATCTAATATTTTCTATTTCTTTTTCATTTTCTAACATCTTCAGGGGGAAAAAATGTACTATATTTGTTGTACCTTCTCAGATTGGATGACTTTGAACTCTAAGATATAATCTGAATTAATTATTAAGCCATCTCTTACCCTCTTATGAATATAGACTTTTAAAATTTGCAGCCTCTGGACCACGAAGTCTTACATGGTTAGGACATCTGAATGCAATGTCTAGTTTTATATGACTGTTACCGCTCAATTTGTTTATTTATTGTTGTTGTTATTTAAAGCTTGATTTTGGAGCTAAAATAACCAGATACAAAATTTCAGTGAAGAAAATCAGCTGTCAGTTACTAGAAAAATATTAATATTTTAGGACCAAAGGTTCTATCTAATGAATTTAGTGATGGTTTACAAATAACCCAGATGTAAAAAAAAATTAGCATACTTTCATTTTCACTTTTAGTGTTTTTTACTGTGGTTCACACAGGGATATTTTTCAGTTGAGGGAATTATTCATTTCCCAGCTACTTACTGAGTGCCCACTTTGTGCAGACACTATGAGCTGAGCCCTGGGGATGATGCCGCAGTAAATGATGCAGAGTCCTTGCTCACATGCAGCTAACACTCTACGTGTTGTGTGAGCGTTGTAAAGGGCCTTGCGCCGAATCCTTCAGCAGATCTTCATCCAACAGGAGATGATTTTCCTTCCTTTTATTCTTGCAGCACGTGGAGCACCCTCATAGTTACTGAGTATCTCTCTTTAACAGGCAGTGGGCACATCACTGGGGAGAGAAGTGGCAGGATAAGGATGGTGGTGCTGAAAAGACTCAGTGCCAGTTGCAGTAGGAAAACCCCTGGTCAGCTGGATGCGTTGCTTTTCGGACCCAAAATGCCTGGCCCTATAGCACCATGTTAAGATTCCACAACCCTAATCACCCCTGCACTGCCTGGCCTCAAACTCCTTTTAAACCTCATTTCTCATGGTATCACTGGCACGTACTCGATTTTCCCAGCCCGTGCATTACACCCGGGCACTTCAGCTGTAGTATTGCCTCCCCGAAACCTTTGCTGCCACCGGCCAGCATCTGTTTTCCTTCCAAATCTAACTCAAATTCAGCATTCTTTATGGAGCTTTCTTTGATCGCCCCAGTGATATTTATTCTTTTCTTTCTTTGGCGAACTCTTGTGGCACTTAGGGCATTTTTTTCGGGCATCACGTATGGCACTGTATGTTTTATGACAAGTATTTGATGTTCTTGACTAATTCCACGTATTTAGCCCATTAGCCTAAGAAGGCAGAGTTAGAGTCTTTATACTCACTAAAGTGTCTAGCAGATTCCCTGAAAGTATCAGGTCTTCAGGACATATTTTTTGAATGGAAGGAATGTATCTTCTGAGTCAGTATTTACGGAATATGTTCCCATTTACTCTTCAATGACTGTTACATTATTTTTCTTTCCTACGCCTTAGACCCCATATTTTCATGTTTGTTGTATTTCTTGTTCTATAGAAAATAAAGTAAAAAAGCAAATAATATGTATTTACCAAGTAGTTCAAAGGAAAGGATCATTCAATGAATCAACATTATCTTTATTCTTTATTTTTTCTCTTGTATTTAAAACTATTTATAAAATGTATTTTTAAGCAACACATTTCTTATGTTCCAGTTTTTGAAGGGAGTTGCTCAAGTTAGTGTTAACATTCACCTTCAGCCTTTTCATGTTGACCCAAACTAATTGATGTACTCTCTAGGAAGCTGCTTTTGAAAAACACAATTCAGTTCAAAGCATTGAAGAGTATGTATCTCTCCCTCTCTACAACAGCCTCGGGTGGCACTTTTCATATAAGTAGTCCTAAAAATGAAGGCAAGTCCTAGGGAAAAGTCTTTTTCCTAACTAAGGAGGGATGATGCCATGTAACATCTGTTCTGCCTGGATCAGGGCAAGGGTGGGAGGTGAAGTGAGAGTATTATAAACAAATGGAGGGAAGAAGGAATGTAGGTAAGTGCATTGAAGTCGGATCTGCAAATGTCCCTAATGTGATTTCATATGGGTTTTCGAGATTCAGCCTACTTCTCTTTTAGCTCAGTCGAGGCCAGCATTTAATGCATACCCACTGTATCAGATCTTGTAATAGGCTAACTATACCATTATTAATAAGGTGTTGTAGTCTCTTTTTGACTGTTGGTAAAGGTAGACACATAAATACATACTGGCCCAGGCTATCGAGTGATAAACCTTTAAAGAGTAATCCTATTAATAGATTCCTCCCATTTATGTCGTTGTTGCTCTCGGCCCCATCTCCATCTAGTCGGTCCCCAAGTCCTTATGATCTTCCTTCTTAATGTCTCTCAAATCCAGTCCTTTTCGCTAATCCTGTTACCTCCTTCATTCCCTCCTGATCTCTTGGGTTCCGGTAGCAACCTCCTACCTGGTCTGCTTGCCAATAGATTGAAAACCTCCTGCCTGTCCCTGGTTTGCTGACTGATCTCTTAAAAATTCCTGTCTCACTGCTTCCCTGCCCTGCTTACGTCTTCCTCTTTCCCTCTGTTGGAAGTTTATGCTTATTTTCCTCTTTCACTTGGCTGTCATGGATCCCATTTCTCCACACTGCATAAGCGTTCCTCCCTTTGCTGTTGGAATAACCTCAAACAGGGTGTGTTAACTCATTCTGTACCTACTCACCAGTCTCTCCTGATACAGCAACCAAAACCACAGTTGGAGTCTGGTTTTCCTTTTTAATTCTGATGGTATAGGGTATTCTGTTCTGTACCTCCCTGCCTTTTTCTCATTAGCTCTGCTCCCCTGAGGGCTTTCTCTCCTGCAGCTGTCTGCTCTACCTCTGAGCCTATAGTATGGCTATTGAACGAGTGAATGAATGGGGTGTGTCATTTCCATTTTGAGCACTTTCTAGTTGGGCCACCAATTTCAAGAGATCAAGTATCATCCCCGTGGAGTGATCCCTTTGGATATTTCTTTACAATGTGTTATTGTGGATTTTATAGAAGAAACTTTTTAAGGTTTGATTTTAACTAGGTGGAGGGGAGCACAGTAATGATTAAGGGAAGCTGGAAGTCAGTTTTAAAATAAACTGCCTTTCTGAAGATCAGAGTTTGGTTCCGATCAGTGATATTTCTAGATTTTTTTTGCTACCAATTTACAGAAAGAAATATATTTTACATTACAACCCAGAATATGTGTGTGTGTGTTTGTGTGTAGTCAGGAATTCTTTTATTCGGTTAACATTCGCTGAGCACTTACTATGATTCTTACTATGATATATGAATACTTATATTCTAGATAAACAATAAACAAAAGAGATATATCAGGAGATCATAAATTACCTTGAGGTAAATCTTGGATGGAGGATATATTTGTATACATATATACACATATGTATATATTCTATACAAATATGCTTATATATACATGTGTGCTTATATAATATACATTATGCTTATATAATATGTACATACATATGTACCTACATACATATATAATTGAAAAGAGCTTCATGAAATAATATTTACCTTTACGATTTGTAATGCACTCTGATTTTTTTTCTCTTCTATTTTTTGTTAATGCTGTTTGCAATTGACTGAATGGATTTTATGACATACCCATGCTTTGAGACTCGTGATCAGAATAACACTGGTGTGGTAAGTATAAAATGTGTCACCACAAGTAGTCGATATCTTTATGATGAGGTAGGAAGAGACTTCAGAAAATTACGGTTATTCCCGTAAAATTGACAATATATAGCTATTGCATAAAAAGTCCATATTTTATGAAACTTCTCATTTTGAATCGGATAAACTTAATTTTGTAATCTTCATCAGGTTTTCCTGTTAAAAAGAGTCTAAAATCTCACCATTTGCAATGGTGAACGTTTTTATGAGTATAATTATGTAAGAAATTACTCACTTGAGTGCTATATAAACTTTGGAAAACCTTTCCATAGGGTAAAATGCTGACTAAATTTTTGAAATTAAGGAAATGGTCAAATTTAGACAATGATATTGACTTCTTATTGGAGGCTATGGCATGTGATATAGTTACAACTTAGATAGATGAATTATATCTACATTATAGCATGTTGAAATTGGGCAGAACTTAGCTCTTTATCCTGTTAATTTTACTACTTACCATTGAAGAAGTTCTCTGAGTGTATATCACCTAAAGATTAATAAGAAGAGTATATTTTCCCTCATATTTTCCATACAGAAGCCACAGATGTATTTCATCTTTAAAAGCACTTAGTACAGAGTCACAGATCATTTTAGCATTCTAGAGTAAAATTTAAAATGCTTTTAAAATTCTAAAGCATTGTGGGTGCTTCAGTTCTATCCATGTTTATCAAAATGGGGGTGAGCCTTTTGTTTTGGTATTGAAATAAAAACCACAGTCTAATCAATAAAGTGATTTATCAGTTATGCAAAACATTGTTGTTTGCCTAATTTAGTAAAAATTTCCAGATAATATATAACTTTGCTTTTATGTTTATTCTAAGGATAATAAAGAAGTCATCATGCCACATCCAGGGATGCTTTTAATTATAACAGTAAAATAATTATGCAAGGCTAACCATATGAACAGATTAATTTCTGACATTATTTAGATATATCCTTTATGAGGCTACATTGGGTAGATTTAATTATTGATAAACCAGATCATTAATAAATTTAACTCATACTTACCCTCTTTAAAGGTGACACATAAATGCCAGAGTAGTTGCTATCCATAACCATCTTCAAAATGTAACTTAAGAAATGTCCAAGATTGCTGAGTAAGGGTAGTGAGTAACTGACTTTGTTATTTTACCAACAATGTTCCTTTTAGTTAGGTGCAAAATATATGATAATACCTCTTAAAAAATAAATGATAATGGTTTAAAACATTCAGTGAATTGCTATAGCTTCCTTATTTTAGATTAAAATAGGTTGTAAAATACTTCATGCAGCATATGTGCAGTTTTGGGTAGAATTCCACTTTAATAAGTATTAATACTTGCTAGAAATCAGAGGTTAAAATAGAGGGGCACTAATATCCAAGCCTCTCTGCTCCAAATAAGGAGAAAGTACAAAATTGCTCTGCATATATAGTTAATGAAGAAAGATAGGAAGACAAAAATAATTTTCGATGGAAAGTCTGTTCTTATTTAAGGCTAACGTCAGAAAATAAAAGGAGTATTTTTCCATTACTCTTCCTCTTACATGTCTGGATAGCAAGGGCGTGCGTATGTGTGCGTGAACGTGTTGAACTTTGTAAGTTTAGCAGCATCTGTTTAGATGAGAATAGTTGGGGTAGTTAGAGATAAGATGGATGAGGGGGACTTCTCGTAGATGCCGGGGCCTGTACAGACCTCCAACTGCCTGTAGAGCTGGAACTCATTCCAAATGTCTTGCCTTCTTCCAAGTGAAACCCGACAATTGCGAAGACTAGAACTCTGTCCACTTGGAATCTCACTTGCTATTAATGTATGTGTGCTTGCAATGCCTTGTAAAGTGGCTGCCAGTGATACACAGACAGAGTGGATAAGAGAGAGGCAAATCAAAATCAAGGCTAAGAGTGGCATAGGCCCTGCTATTCACTGTTTCCTCCTTTACAGCCACTGTCTGGCTCAAGCTGCAATGATTGAGAACTGCGAACATTGCATAGGGATATGAGTAAAACAGCAACAATAATTACCATGTCCTCTGCATTAAATTCAGTTTGTACCTGCAGCTAGTGTAAGTATCTTCTGTGGATTATTAGGGCTAAAGGTTGGGGAGGGGTCTGGGCTCTAGGAATGAGACAAAAAGGCTAAGGAGGCTGAGAGTTGGCAGAGTCCAAATGTTGAAAATATTTCTATACGGTAATGACATTCATTTTTAAGATTCTTTATATAGAGTTTTGACACATTAATCAACTTTTTCTCATTTTTGTTCTCTCTGTGACAGACAGGAAAACACATCACACACACACACACACACACACACACACACACACACTCACATACACAAAGAGATTCCACTGATGTCACTTTTGTTTGTCTAGTCCTTGGTCAGTGTTTCTCTAGAAAGGCCACACAATCTTCTTATGTTGATGGCTTTGTTGTTACTATTTGATGAGTTTGCTGTATGGACCTCTTGCTCCATCTCAAAGGCCATCAGTCAGAGTACGTCCTTGCAGAAGACACTTAGGGGAAGGAATTTGATACCGGTCATTTCCAGGCCTCACATCTCAACTCTGGTGTTCCACACACTGGGACTTTGCAAAGGGCCAGACCTCCCTAAAATGTGGACTTTGCTCCTTCTTTGATCTGCAGTAGGACCCAGAAATGATGTTTGTTTTCATTGTGGCCTATAAAATGTAAAAATTGCCTAGGTTCTAGTCAATTTGGAACAATTGGTGGGCAATTGACTAGATCACACATCAATCTGATTTTGGCAGTTACCATGACCAGAAACCTCAAGTGCTGTAAAGCTGTCAGTCTCGTTGCAGATTTATGTTCAAGGAGTAATGGACTTTATTTCCTCCTGAAATATTATTTGATTAGACAGTGAATTATCAGAAACAATGTCAGAACTTCAATATTCTGTACTACCATGTTAACATAAATGTTATTTTTTTAAATATGGTGAATCATTCTGTATTACTTCTCAGAAAATAAATTTAGAACAAAACTACAATATAACTGCCCATAAAATGTAGTATTATACTGTCAGAGAAGACTTTTTGTTATGTCTATTATAATGATATATGTATCCCAAAATGTTTCAGATAAAGTTAATATGGTCAACATTGTCGAGTGGTTAAGAACATGGGTTTACAGATATCTGGGTACAGACTCCTCTACCATTTGCTTGGGCAAATTACTTCCATGCACCCCTGTTTTCTCATCTGCAAATTAGGTGTAATAATAACTAGGTCCTTGGGTGGTGTCGATGATTAAATGAAGTCACAAAACAATGCTGGCACATTGTAAGCACTCAATCAACGTGAGCTATAGTTATTGTCACTATTAAACAGCTGCAGGCAGAGTCCCCAAATAGTGAATGAAATACTACAGTATTGTCAATCTACTGTGTATTTTTCAAAGAACATAATAGTTTGATTTTTATTTCTTATTTATTTATTCTAAAGAAAAAACTTCTTTAGAAGAACTCTTATTAAAATACTTACAGGTAAAGAAAAAAATGTTTATTCAAGCATGATATAGTTTGTTTATAAAATTAAAATAGTTTTACTAAAGAGAGAATATTTTTGTAAATGGAATGAGGAATCTTGTTATATTTATTTTGTTTTCTTTATCTTGCTCATCATTTTCTTTTTTTTCCTGAATATACTTGGCTTGATGATCTGTTTTCTATTCATACCATTACTTCATTATTTATCAACTACAATTTAATAATGTATTGCCCATCATGATATCCTGGCTATAACTACGGTCACTGATTCCTTGTGCATTTCCATTTGCAGACTCTGGCTGAGCAGAGCAAAGATTCAGATGTTTAATAAGATTGTACAGTTTTTATTTGCTTAAAAAATTTTCTCGGGACTTCATTTCCTAAGAAATCAATATAGACCAACAAAAGTTTCCCAGGTTGGTATCTGATTGGTATGCTTCTTAGAATTTAACCTTAACCAAGTTTTCTTACAAAACTACTAAGTCATTTTATTTACAAATAACAATTATATGAATTATCACACAATTTAAAATCAGCATAACTTTGTTCGCATATCTTCCTGTTAGAAAATTAACATATCTTCCTGTTAGAAAATTACTTGATCCTATTAATAAATTCTGAATTGCGACATTTATCAATTTCTATGTTGATCTTTTTTGTTGAGAGGGTCAGTGCCATGATTTTTTTATGACATTTTTCATAGATATTCAATGAAAAAGGTAACTTAATGCCAGGCAGTTTGTGTATCAACCATATCTACTGTGCCTTTTCTTCCCTCTCTCTACCCATCCAGTTGTTAACGGTGGGCAATTTGGGCAGCAGTCACACAAATGCTCTCACATACATCACATACCAAGATAGTTATCCTGCAAAAGAAAACTTCTTAACTATTACATGGAGTTTTGAAATTTCTGAAACAACCTTTTACGTAAAGGACCTCAGTCTACCCATTTATAAGATCTGTTGTGTGACGTGTAAATGTGAGCACAGGAGTGTTTGGACTACAAAATGGCCTTGGTTTCACAGGGTCTCCACACCTTCTCTCTAAGCTTTTTATGTATTGACTCTATTCTCCAAAACCAGATCCTAAAAATCCTAAAAAAATCTCCTAAAACACCTAACATGACTGTTGCAATGACTAAATGAGCTAAGATAGACAATGTGTAGCACCTGGCACATAGTATGTGCTCACTAAGAAGTAACTAAACTAAAAAAGCAATTCTAAATTGAGAAAGCAATAAAATCCTGATTTCTGCACATGCGTGTCTAGATATTTGAAGAAGGATTATTTCAATGTGAATATGTACTTGTATGTATGTAAGAATATGTAATATGGGTTTTAATTGCTTTTCCTTACCTAAGCAATATATCTGTTTAATTTTTTAAGTTTGACTTCCAGTTTTGTGAAATAGGTAGAATTTGCATTAAAATCCCTCTCAGAAAAGCTTTTCTCTTCTTTCTTTTTAAATAACCAGTGCAGCTAATTAGCCCATTTGAAATAAATAATTTGAATTGTATAATTCAGAATATAAATTTAAAATAGGCAGACTGTAATGATTTTTTAGGTGGAGAGGATGTATTGAATACTTTAAGGAAAATTTATTGAAAGTGATTATGAAATAGTCTTTACCTTTCAAAGGGAAGTTGTTCATAAAGTACTATATGTGCTCTTAGGTCACTGATACCAGTCTGTTTTTTAAATAGAAACAGTTGCCTAAAACTTTACATTGGGAGAGAGGACACATCTGGTGAAAAAATCAACATAGTTTTAATGTTTAAGTTTCTGATTAGATGACTAAATACTTTCTCAAATTGTAAGAGTCAATGAAACAAGTTACATAGAGGGTAAGAAAAAGTGCTTCCTGTTAATAACACACAATGTTAGACAGATTCTTCAAATATAAGTAGGAAATGCACAGGCAAGAACCATACTAAATAATATATCAGTCATTTCTTGAAATAACAAGTATTCCCTCAAAATGCCATTTTATGAATACCCAGAGATTAAAGAAACACAAACCACAATTCCCACAACCAATCTGAGAACACGTTTATGAGGTATGTAGAACTATTCATGAACTTTCAACACCATTGACTTGCTCCCTCTTTTTTAAAAAATCATAAGTAATTATTAACTTTTACTAAAATACCTATGATTATTCTCTAGTGTGTGATCGTATACCCAAAAGGAAATAACACATCATTGTCAGGTTCCATACTTATATAATAGTTTGTTTTCTTTTTCCCCAAGATGGGTTGAATGCTTTAACCTCCTTTGAACTACATTACCTTTAAAAATGTTGTAATAATCGTATGTTTAGAATGGGAACTATCTAAAAGCCATGCCAGAATTGCAGTCATACTGAGGCCACGCCAGAAGGGCACAGGGGTTACTGGAGATAATGGTAGGAAGATACAAAGGGAAAAAATCCTTTTAAAGATTTTAGTGATGCAACTTGCCTATTGCTAATGACTTGCCAAATAACTGCAATTCAGTTGTTACTTAAAGAAATTCTAAAGTTAGAGGGAAGATTAGGTATATAGTTCAGGAGTTTTCCAACTCCTTTATTTAGCTGTGTAAACCTACTTAAAATTAACTCTTTAAGCTCTGTAAGGGGGCCCTCACCTGCCTTATCCATCACTCTATTCCTGGCAGGTACAGAAGTCTTGGCACAATGAGTGCTCAGTAAATATGTGTTGAAAACAATGAAAAGAGAGACATAATGTAAGAAACGGATAAAGTGGAATTTTTTTTTGAAGAAAGCAAGATGAGCAGACATCTCAGTGGTAGGCTCAGAAACCCTCTAAGGACAGTAAGAAACCCCTACAGAAACACATACATGGCTCTGCAATGCAATCGGAAAGTCACTGAGATTAATCCTCTCATTTTATGTATAAGAAAATGGAGCTCAGGTGTTCTGTGATCCCTAATCTCAATATAGTTTTTTTCTACCCAGATAGTATATATTTATTGACGTTGGAAAAGAACATTCTATGATAATCTTATGAGACATTTTGTTTTTAGAGAAATTATTTCAGGAAGACAAATGATAAAAGAGAATGACCTATAGCCCATTTAATCTAAATCTAAATGGTTATAACATATGCCTTGGTAATTTGTATACCCATCATTGATGTATGATATTCTTTCCGAAAAGCAGGTGTCTTATTCCTTACATATACTAAAAAGAAATCATGATACTGTAATTGAACATAGGAAATAGCTTGCTGTCTACTCTTTAATAAAAAGAGAGTTCTATTCCACATAAAAATTTTAATCTTATTCTGGTTCCCCAGGGATAAACTATTGTAAAAAATATAAATGGAGAGACACACACAAGACTGTACTATGTAAAGGCTAGCATTTACCTTTTCTCTGTCTAATGGTGAGCTGGCTGATGTTTGTGAACTACACAGTCTGATGGATTTACTTCCATAGTCACCACGTTTTCTTCACTAATATTTATTAAGTGCAAAATTGAATATTATATATACATGTACACATGTATATTCTTTACATATGCAAATATATACATGCATGTGTATATTTTAGTAAAATAGCTGAAAATGATAGGCATGGGGCTAGAAAAGTCACAGGTTAACAAACTGATCATAAAAAATATAAGTCAGAAATTGTACAGCCCAGTTCTGCCCTAGTACGAATTTCTCAATGAAATCGGTGAGCCTCACACACTCATCTCGATCAGAATCACCCCTATTTTATAGGGCTTAGGAAAGAGTAGCAAAAGTGCTTTGATAAAATGTGTAATTAGGGAGGCAAAGATCAAGGCTTTAAAGGAGGGCTTAGCAAAACAGATGTCCAAGGAGCCTTAGTAAGCTCAATGTTTCTAATTATACTCTAGCTGGAAGAAGGCTGAGAATTCATGCCCTGGCACTATTCTTGAAGTCTTAATCTTAAAATAACTTCACAGATTTATCATGCTTCAAATATTTTAATTAACTATAGTAGGATTTATTGAAAATGCTTTAATACTAATGCCATGAACTGGAAAACATCAGCATATGTTTAAAAATGAAAGCGTATAAGGATTTATATGTTTTAGTAATAACAAGCCATTAATTACAGACATGCGTCACTTAATGATGAGGATACCTTCTGAGAAATGCATCATTAGGTGATTTTGTCTTTGTACAAACATCACAGAGTGTACTTACACATACCTAGGTGGTATAGCCTTCTGCACGCCTAGGCTATATGGTGTAACCAATTGCTCCTGGGCATGCTCCAGTACAGCATGTTACTGTACTGAATACTGTAGGCAGTTGTAACACAGTGGATACCTGCATGTATCTAAACATAGAAAAAATACAGTAAAAATACTATATTATAATCTCATGGGACCACAGTCACTTGTATAGTCTGTCAAAGACAGAAATGTCATTACATGGCACATGACTGTATATGTGCAGCGTGCTTTTGAAAACAGGGATAATTTGAATAGTTTTTTTTGGAAGGTAACATGTAGAGTTTGAGTCGTAAGTATATGAGATGCGTGGAAACATCCTAGTATCTGAAGATTTGCCTAAAAACACCAAATGTTTGAATAAGTAATTCTGCTTTCTCTTTGTTTTTTATCTATTTCTTCACACATTGACTACATGGATTATTTTAAAGAGAAGAAAACTGTTTCATAGCTCTTAAATGGAGCTATGTTTTTATAAATAGTAGTGTTTTTATAAAAATATATCTTACAATTTTGTAATGCTTTTATCTTTTGCTTATAAATACACAGTATGTTTTGGTGTGTGTGAGTTTTGTTAGAATTTATTTCCTATTTTATGATTTCGTGGTATAGTAGAGTATGTCCCTCTTTTAATATAGGGCATGAATATGACATTTTTTTATGTGATTGCTCAATTACATATTAAATACATTCCAAATATTTTCACCACGTCAATGATATAGATGAGATGATAACTTTACTTCTACATAATATATGAATTCTATACTTTATAAGATTTCTTAAAGTGCTGACTTATCATGCCATTCAGAAAGACTTTATATCTTTTGTAAATCATATACTTTTATGTAGAATTTCTTACATAGCCAGACTTTATATCTTTTTGAAATTTCACAGTTAGTAAGATTTTTGCCACTAAAATATATTGCATTCATGTTCTTATATTGCTGAGATATACTCTGTCCAGATAGAAACCAACCATTTGTCAGCATTAAGTCAGTGTTGCCTGATTAACACATTGTTCTCATTGCAACATATGGCTAGCTCATAATTAACTGAAAATAATTCAGTGGCTTTGTTTGGCTTTAAATCAAGTAAAGTTCTACTCGAGGCAGCCATGGCTGACATAATTTACGATAGTACTAATATCTTACTTTAAATCATATCAGTTCATTTCCTCTTTGGTAGTTTTCTTTTCCATCAAATTCTATTTCTTTAGCGATGGAATGCCTCTAAACCACATCTGTGTTGGTCTAAATCATGAATAAACTTTTTAAATAAAGTGTGCAAAATGTGTTTTTGTTTATTCAAAAGATGTTTTCAATTACCATTAAGTTCATTGTTGGTCTAATGTTAGCAGCTTAAATATTTGAAGCTGCTCTCTGGAAACCAGATACTCATCCAGATTCTAAAAATCTGGTAGAGTCTTCATTTTATTGTGGTTTTCCAAAACGACTGTTGATTGATTACACAAAGCGGAAGTCCCTTTGATGAATACAAGTTTAGTCAGAGTGCAGTGAGTGGGTTAGTATCTATTTTCCTTGGAATTAACTAGTCTCGCCACTTCCACCCCTTCCTGCCATCTTAGACATTTTCTTCATACATTGCCAACAATGGCCCATCTTTCATCTATTGGGATGAGTGAATATTATTTTTCATCTCATTGAGCTGTATATTTTTTGCGATATCATTTCCCCCCAGTGTAATCGATAAGTGTTTATTGAATAGCTAGTTTCTCTGTGCCCATTCCTTTACTTCAGGTTCTATTTGATGAATGGAAACTCTCCCATTGTATAATAATAGTTGGGATTAGTTGCATCAAAGACTTATTTCTCGTTCATGCTACATAGACAGTGAGGGTGCAGGGGACAGAGGGTGTGTTGGTGTTCTGCTGCATGTAATTACCCATGCGCCAGGCTGCCAGAAGCTCCAGTCAATGGTGTGGCATTACTATTTTAAAAATAGCTCTCAAGGATTATTTCAGGAAGGGAAACAAGCAGTGAAGAAGGTTCCTGTATCTTTAACTGCAGTGGACTTACAGAGATACATAGCATGCGCCCCAATGGTTAGAGCTATTCACATGGCCTTTATCTTAATACAGGGAGGCTGAGAAAAAGTGGGGGCATGGGGCATAGTTTCTGGGACACTGTGTCTTTGCCACATTCTTTGAGTAGTTTAAAATTTTATTGAAATAAGCCTATAAAATGGTATTACCCTTTGTTTAAACTTGTGGTAGCCATATTTCTCAGTCTCGATTGATAATAAGAATAACTTGGTTGTGTCCCCCAACATGAGACTCCATGGCCACACCTCAAAAATACCAAATCAGAATTGTCTGGGTGGGGGACAGGGAATCTGGATTACTGACAAATCCCCCATGTGATTCCTATTAGATTTCACATTTGGGAAAACAATATAAGCATGCTCAAAGATACAGTGCCAGAGTTAGCAAGAAGTAAATGCCTTTATAAGTATGCATAGCCTTACAGTGGGATGATCCTGTCAAACTCTGGAAACAAGCTACGCTTTTATTTTTAATCGATACAAACCTTGCAAATATTTATGGATACATGTGATATTTTGTTACATGAATAAGCTGTATAATGATCAAATTAGGATATTTGGGGTGTCTGTCACCTTGAATATTCATCATTTCTCTGTGCAGTGAACATTTCAAGTCCTCCCTCCTAGCTGTTTTGAAATACACAATACATTGTTAACAATAGTCACCGTACTCTCATATTGAACATTAGAACTTATTCCTTCTATCTAACTGCATGTTTACACTCATTAACCAACTCTCTTTATCCCACTCCAACCCCCCCCACACGCCCTTCCCAGACTCTGATGTCTGTCATTCTATTGTCTACTTTCAACTTTTTTAGGTCCCACATATGAGTGAGAACATGCGATATTGTCTCTCTGTCAAGCTGCACTCTTGTGTAAACCTTTTGCTGGTGTCACATAATTGCACGCCTTGCATTATGGAATGCTCACAAATACTTAAAATGATGTCACTTGCTAACACTCACTGAGCACTCTGTGTGAGACATTGTGCTGAGCCCCTTGATGTGTAACATCTCTCAGAGTGGGTCCTCTCGTAACCCCCACTGGACAGGTGAGGGGACTCAAGCTTTAGGAAGAAGGATAAGTAACATTTTTTCAAAATTTTTTCAGGAAGGAAAAATTGATAAAGCTATAGGTTAGAGATTACAGACTCCATTTCAGTGAAGAACACTCAAACACATAACACACACAGGCACACACACAGACTCTTCTCAAATCAGAGACTGGAGTGCTGCATTTTTCTGCAAGATCTACCTTCTCCTAGCCCCAGTGACTAAGACTATTTATTTGTTTTATTTTTGATTGACACATAATAATTGTACATATTTATGGGCTACAGTAAGATGTTTTGATTGTGCAATGATGAAGTCAGGATAAGGAGCATACCCATCACCTCAAAGACTTATCATTTCTTTGAGAATATTCAAAAATCCTCTTTTCTAGTTATTTTGAAATAGACAATACAATATTGTTGACTGTAACCACCCTACTGTGAAATAGAATACCGGAACTTGGGCTCTTATTTCTCCTATATATCTGTAATTTTGTATCCATGACCAATCTTCACATCCCACGTTTCCTCCTATCTTCCCCAGCCTCTGGTAACCACTATTCTACTCTGTACTTCTATGAAATCAGCTTTTTAAAATTCTGCAAATGAGATCTTGTAGTATTTGTCTTTCCGTGCCTGGCTTATTCCACTTACCATAATGTCCTCCAGGTTCATCTATGTTGCCACAAATGAAGGATTTCATTCTTTTTATGAATGAATAATATTCCATTATGTATTTGTATCACATTTTCTTTATCCATTCATCAATTGATAGACACTTAGGTTTATTCCATATCTTGGCTATTGTGAATAGTGTTGCAATAAACATGCATGGGGGTTCAGATATCTCTTTTACATATTGATTTCATTTCCTTTGGATAATTCCCAGTAGTGGGTCTGTTGGATCACATTGTAGTTCTGTTTTTAATTTTTTGAGAAATCGCCATAGTGTTTTCCATAATGCTGTACTAATTTACATTCTCATTGTGTGCAAGGGTTCTCTTTTCTCCACATCCATGCCAGCATTTGTTATCTTTTGTATTTTTGAAAATAGCCATTCTGAAGGATGTAAGGTGTTTTCTCGTTGTGGTTTTGATTTGCATTTCTCTGTGATTACTGATGTTGAACAGTTTTTCCTGTACCTATTGGCATTTTTATCTCTTCTTCTGAGTAATGTCTCTTGCCCATTTTTTAACTGGATGATTGGGACTCTTTACTATTAAGTGGTTTGAGTTCCTATATATTCTGAATATCATACCCTGATCAGATGTATAGTTCACAAAATTTTTTTCTCATTCTGTAAGTCTTTTTATTAATATGAGAAGAAATACATTCTTGTATGTAACATTTTGCTTGTTAGTCCCTGAGTACAATATATTTTAATTTCTTTTTTTTCTCTCTCTCTACTTCTTCCGGAAAAGGCATAGCTTCTCTGAGCACAAATGTGGGAAATTGCCAATATAGTGAATTTTCTCCCAGTGGCCTTGTATGATCTGAAAGCTGGCAGTGGACAAGCTAATGGAGACCCAATAACTTGCAACACAGCAAATATGAGGAGCTCTCTTAAAATAATACATCTCACAGGAAGAAACAGATTGCCTCATTTTAAAAGACATTTGAAACCCTGTGAGTTTGAGGAGGCAGTAGTGTTATTGAAGAACATTTTCATTTCAAAAGCAGAGCTTTGTATGTCTGAATTTCAATCTACGTTATCTTGAACTCAGTTTCACACTAAAAGGAATAGGAGCTATTTCATTGCAAATGGAAATACAAGATTAAGAAAGGAGAATAAAAACCAGCATCCTCCTGATTTTCCACCAAAAGTAAAAAAGTAATCTTTTATAAAATAAAACAAAACAAAATAGCAGGTGTGTATGACTTAGAGAAAAACCACATGGGTAAAGTCACACTCAAGTAAATAATAAATTATGGTAATGAGCCTCTTAATAGCACCTGATAACCAGATGTGTAGAAAACCAAGCCAAACCCCATAAATGCTTTAACAAGAGGTGTAAATCAACACATCAGTTTCCATTATTATCTCAAGTAGTGCTTTTAAATAAACTAAGGGCTAAGAGCTGGTAACTTACAAGGGAAGATAAACCCTTTCATAGGGAATAGCTAAAAGCAAGGATTTCAAGAGAGAAAATTTAATCCTGGGACTGAGATTAAGTGATAGAATTTAAATAGCTATGGAACACATGGGGGGCAGGGGGAGGGAGAACCAGGCTCTGAGAGAAAGTGGTTTCTGGCAGAATGTTTTCTACATTATTTATCCTTCGTGGTTTATAGTTAAAATAACTTAAAGTGTCTGTGCTCAAAATGTTCCTTATTCTGCAAAAACTAACATGAAGTAAAACATATTGGATGGAAATTTTAGAATGACTATAAAATAGTGTCTACCAGTGTTTAATGCTACTTCTTTATTTCACCGTAAGTATATATGATGAGGATGACAGGATTTAATTTTAAAAGACACATACAGTTTCTTCTATTGCTAACAAGACAAAGTTCATCTATTGCCCTTCATTTTTCTGCCTATTTTCCATTAAAGCGCAGAAATGTCAAAATAGGGAGGTTGTATTAGTCACATTAGCTCGAGGAATATGTACATAAAACAATTAAACTGTGCTTTCCTTGCTTGCCACCTTCTGTGGTAAACAGGACCTTCAGACGCTAAAATCCCGTGCTGCCCTGTGCTGGGGGTGGTGTCCTACCGCTGTTTAGTTCGCAGTCTCCCAAACTATCCATTCATTGTCTCGCCGCCTTCTCTTTTAGGTTTGAAGCTGTTCAGACTCCTGGTTTCCAGGTGTCAACTCAGATAGGCTGGGCGATTCCTCTGCAAGCGGAAGATGCTCTCCTCACTTCTCTACTGCGTGTTCTAGAAATTAGCCTGGAAGATTTAAAAATACACTTCTTATACTTTTTTTTTCCCAAAGCCTCTGGCTAAAATCCGTGGGAAAAAGAGTAGAAACAAAGGACAATCAGAGCAGCCTGCAGTAAATTGCTTACTCCTTTTTAAATGCAAATTTTCCCTTTCCCCTGAGGTTCCAAACTTTTCTTTTGTTGAGTTAGTATACCTTGACTTTCTTCACTTAGGACAGGGGGTTCTCTGGTCAGACCAGCCTACAATATTAGGGAGTGCATTGCTGCCCTCATTCTGGAACCCCTGTCTCCTTCCCTTTGCCTCAGATTAATAATAGTTTTCTAAATTTCAAGTACAGACAGTTCTGCTATAATGCTTGTTTTGAAGACATGATCTTTTTTTGTTGCATCATGATTGCTACATTGGGGGAAATTTGGGCATGGTAAGAATTTTGAATTTGCTTATGCACAATTTGATTTGCTAGAAACACTGTGACAGTAATGCAGAAAACTGCACCTACCTGAATGGTGTCCTATAAGGATATGCAAAATAGATACACACCTACACATACCTCACACACAGGCACATACACACCTCAAACCAGGACTGGCTACATAATTTGCCCAACCCAGTGCAAAACATAAATGAGAGACTCCTTGTTCCAAAAGTATTGAGAATTTCAAAGCAGCCACAGCAGAGCATTAACTGATTTTGATGTCCTTCCAGAGGGCCTTGTGTTCCTGCAACAGGTCGCGCATCCATGGAACCAGCCCTGCCTCAGACATTTACCAGCCCCCAGTTGCTGCTGTTAGGAACCCATCCCATCCATGCCTTGTGGCTAACAGCTTTTCCTCCAATGGTAGACAGCCCCCCTTTTACCATGTCACAATGGCTCACAAGCTGCATCCTTCAGATGACCATTTTCACAAGCAGAATTCAGATCTTTTTTTAAAGTGCCACATCTATTGTATTATTTATATATCCATTAATCATTTAATATGTGCAAACTGCTTTTGATTAAACAGTTAAAAGCACACATTTAATATGTGTGCTGGTATTATTAAGTTTCTGTTATTTTCTCTGTGTTACCGATAAATTGTTAGGTGATATGCACCTAGCTCCAATTTTCCCATAAGCCCTGTGGGTCCCCCCCCACCCACCCCACAAAATCTTGCATGACATGGTGTTTTTTTCTGTTCTGGGGGAATTTTTTTAATGCATATTTCATGTTATAGTGGAATTAACTGTAATTATGAAGAAAAGACATACCTTTTTTCACAATGTGTGTGTGTGTGTGTGTGTGTTTTCGTGAGATAGAGCCTCTCTCCGTCATCCAGGCTGGAGTGTAGTGGAGTGATCACAGCCCACTGCAACCTCGAACTCCCAAGCTCAAGTGATCTTCCTGCCCCAGCCTCCCAAGTAGCTGGGACTACGGGTGCACACCACCCTGCCTGGCTAACTTTTTATTAATTTTTTTATAGAAATGGGGTCTCACATGTTTCCCAGGCTGGTCTCAAACTCCTGGGCTCAAGGCATGAGCCACCATGCCCAGCCCGAAAAGACATACTTTTATAAGATATCCCTCAACACATAGATTTCATAGTTAATTGAACACAATGGTAAGAATAATTTTGAGAGTTTAAAACTCTGGTGAGGGCCAGGCCCAGTGGCTCAATCTTGTAATCCTAGCCCTGTGGGAGGTCAAGGCAGGAGGATTGCTTGAGGTTGGGGGCTCGAGACTAGTTTGAGCAAAAGCCAGATGTTGTGTGTACGAAAATTAGAAAAATTAGCCAGATACAGTGGTGTGCACCCGTGTCCCAGCTGCTCAGGAGGCTAAGGCAGAAGGATCACTGGAGCCCTGGAATTCGAGGTTACAGTGAACTATCATCACACCACTGCACTCCAGCCTGGATGACAAAGCAAGACCCTGTCTCAGTAAGTAAGTAAGTAAATAAATAAATAAATTTAAAAACCAAAAAAACTATGGTGAGAATTCTGGGGAGAACTACGGTTTCAATGTTATTCACATTGAGGTTGGTTCAAATAACCTGTTTGCAGCCCCTCAAAGTGTTCTTAGGCCACAGAGAGGTCTTTCTCCATAGATCTAAGTTTGAATTACAGTAAGGAATTACAGCTCAGTTTAACAAAATTCAGAAAATACCGGGATTAAGTTAGCTGATTATGTGAATGTATCAAACAAAATGAGAGTATATTTAATCAATTTATTGGTTGCTTGGGTTTAGGTGGGAGTACATAGCTGGAAAGCAGAGAAATAAATACAGAAACTCGAATATTTTTAAGAGCTCATGAATCAGAACAAGAATTCATATTGCAAGAATATGAAATGGATTTGCTCTTTCTTTATTCTTCTCTGTCTTAACTTGCATAAAATGATTTGGCTCAGGGGCGGGAAATACTATTCTATTATACTTGAAAGATGTAAAATAATTTTATTTAGAGAATAATTAAAGAATAGAAGAGCTAGATAATAACCTACAGATTATGTAGCTCAATAACGTCAGCCTACAAGTAAGAACACTGCGGGTTAGAGGATACTCACCTAATCATAGGTTGAGTTGGAGTCATAGCCCAGCTCCACTGACTTGCAGTTAGTTCCTGGCTTGGTAACTCCACAGTGCTAAAGGGGAGGGGGCCATGTGGTCTGCCAATGTGCATCCTTTCATGGGGGCTGTGGGTGCAGAGGTGTTTCACTTGGTAACTATGTAAATATTTTTCAAATATATCTACCATGATGGAGGTCCTAGAGTGGGTGCCAAGTCTTTTCAGTTCATTGAGATAGGATTGTACGTCGAAGTTTATGTAAATGATTAAGTGGATGGTCAGTGATTCCACTTGGATTCTGAGCATTGCTGAATTTTATCTCCATGCCTTTCCCATGAACAAGAGAAGAAGAGTCAGACATTGGATTAAGAACTTTAAATAAGAACATTAATGTGTTTTTAAAAAATATCTTAAAGATAGCATTTAGATGAGCTCATATTGTTAAAAGTATTTTCCTTTCTTTACTGAGTCAACTTTGTGATGACATTTTAAAAGTAAAAATATTCAAAAGTACTCAAAGCATGTTTTACTAAAAAGCATAGAAACAAAGATTACATTTTAAAAATAGGACTCAGAGTAGTGCCAGTTGGCACAATTGCAGGAAAGATGCAGAGGTAGAAACACCAAATAAGTCAGGCCCAATTTTGTAAAGTTTTTTCCTTGTTAAAGGAGAAAAGTTCGCTAGACTTAAAATGAGATGAAAACTGTACTTCTAGCCAGAAAAAGAAAGAGAAACCTACTTTTAAAAGTCATCAGTATTTATCACCAAGAATCCATTTACTACAAATGACTTTTTAAGTCTGGCTAGATAGTCTTTGAGTTCTGCTTAGCAGAGTTTAAAGCCTCCAGAAAAAGGTTAAACATACAGTCTATTTATGTAGATAGTAAGTCTGGTAAATTTATTGAAAAATTGGAACAATACTGCTTGCTACACTCAGACATTTTGAGAACTCTTATACCATCTGGAAATTCTTATTTCTTTTTTTTTGGCCTGTTACATCTGTTAGGAAAATAGATATGAATACATTTTTGAATGACCATACTTACAATATTTGTAGGAAACATCATTACTAGAAAATTACTCAATAAAATCGTATAATTTATATTCAAAGGACACAGAGACTATGCCTAAT
Source organism: Avahi laniger (assembly GCA_963575035.1). Lineage (NCBI taxonomy): Eukaryota > Metazoa > Chordata > Mammalia > Primates > Indriidae > Avahi > Avahi laniger. The sequence continues at coordinate 142,642 of CAUYSK010107463.1, read as the reverse complement.
TTCAAGTCACTGAAATAGTTTAATTTTCAGAGAGATCTATTTTTTAAAAGATATTTATGACTCACAGGTCATACCGTTGATCCAATTCAGTTAATAGAAAGTTAGTAAAGATTAAATTAACTTGAAACATTACATATTTTCTTAGATATGCAGCCAATTCTCCTGACATTAGGTTAAGATCTAACAAAACATGTTTAATATCTATGTCTGAGGATCCCAACTGATAAAATTCAGTAAGTCATATTACTTAAATATAACAATAAATGAGGCTGCTTTGCTGAATATCACATGTATGGAATGGCTGTACTGTTAATATGTCCATGGAAAGAGAACAATCAACTGCAAATTCATAGCACTCTTTTCTCTGCCTCTTTTTTCTTTCATGATTGAGAAGAGATTACAACGTTATCTCTACAATATTTTCCTTCTATTCCATCAGGTAACATGAAATCTGAAGCATAAATATCTGCTACTGTGACCTTAGGTATTTTTCCTAAACTCTGTAAGCCTCCTCCTTCTTATCTGTAAAAATGTCAATGATAATTGTACCTCACCCACAGGGTAATCGTGAGGAGTAAATCAAATTTTGGCTATAAAGCACACAACATTAGATTTGGCCATAGGCAGCACAGAATAAAAGTTAGGTATTATTATCATTCTTTTACATCCACAATTTATTGGGTTCTTTCAAATGATTGGATTGGCCATTAACCTAATTGACTGTATATGTGGCATAATGTTAGTTACTCAAGAGACTTCATATTACGGGTGTCTTCTCAGTTCAATAATGCTCAACAGGTCCCCACATGGAAACCAAGTCTCATAGTCTGCATTGTGTAGTAGGTAAGGCAAGCTGTGGGCTAAGAGAGGCAATCTGCTTGATAGTTCCAGCCTTGCCTCAAATATTCTGGACACTAGTAAACTAGTTTCTTCATCTGCATAATGAGCCGAGGATCGCAGATCACACTGCAGTCATATTTTAATTCCTTTAATGGAGGACATTGCTAAGCACACATTTATTAACGTTTGCTGAATGAATAAAAAGTTGGACCCTACAAGCAATGAAGTCACTTCTAGCTCCAAAAATTAGTTTTCCTTACTACAAATGGTGCGTAAGAGCTCTTAGGAGACAGTATTTATTTGTTCCCTTCAGAAACATCCATTCATTTGGCATTAAAAAATTGGTGCTTTTTGGTTTGGTCTATATACCTAGAAAGTCAGTGGATTATATGTGACTGGTAATGGAGCATCTATATTAGCAACTAAAATAAATACCTTACGATAAATTAGTTATTTGTTTTACTAAATTTTTCTAAAGTTATATACTTGTTTTTAGCATAAATTCCTTCTGACTTTTCTTCCTGTTAGGGGCTGAGTTGTGTTTCCCACTGATTCCTGCACTGAAGTCCTAACCCTGGTAACTCAGAATGTGGCTGGATTTGAAGATAGGGTGTTTAAAGAGGTAATTAAATTAAAATTAGGTCATTAGGGTGGGCCCTAATCCAATCTGACTAGTGTCCTCATGAGAAAAGAAGATCAGGACAGCACAGCACAGGCAGAGAAAATACCACGTGAAGTTACAGGGAGAAGGCGGACATCCGCATGCCAAGGAGAGGGGCCTCAGAAGACATGAATCCTGCCGACACATTGGCCTCAGACTTCCAGCCTTCGGAACTGTGAGAAAATAAATTTATATAGTTTAAGCCACGCATTTTGTGATACTTTTTTTTTGAGATAGGGTATTGCTTTGTCACCCCCGCTAGCGTGCAGTGGCATCATCGTAGCTCACTGCAACCTCTCAGACTCCTGGGCTCAAGTGATCCTCCTGCCTCAACCTCCCAAAGTGCTGGGATTACAGGTGTGAGCAGCTGCACCCAGCCAAACTCTGTAATACTTTTTAATAATACTCTCAGCAAACTAATATACTTCCCACCCAAATGTTAGCCCAAATCCAATATTTCCTACAACGCTTTTCCTGATTACTCTGGTGTGTCAGGTCTCTAAAATTGCCTTGTATTTTTATTTCATTTTATGTATTTCATGAATTTTATCTCTTTAAACTGATCACCAGTCCCAAAGGGACATGTCACGCCTTGCCTGCTTGTGTATATCTACCCATGCATGTGTTCCCTGTAGTATCTAGCATACTTCTTCAAATTTAAAAGATAGTAGATATTTGATAAATACTGTAATTGATTTTAAATACTCATATAGAGATGTGTATTAAAGATAGAAGGGATTTTCAGCTTTATGGAGCAATTCAGTTTAGTATGTGCTCTTTGGGATTTTCTTGGATAAACATCACCAGCAATTCTGTTTCTTGGTCACGTTGTGTCTCCTTGACAGAGCTCTGCTGTGGTTGATGGTGTGAGGTGAGAGGAGGGGAAGGGGTGAGATTCTGAAATGTAATTTTGAAAGCCTTTTGAAAATTGACATAGTATCTCAGATTCCAAAGTATTTGTCTTGTGTACCTTTGTGAAAAGTTGAGACTGAAAGAAAGTATTATAAAATTTAAAACATTTGAATGCCTCAAAGAGATATCAATTTAGAAATTTACCATGCCTTTGGCAATCTTTTATCTATGCCCAGGTTTAAACATAGGGACCACTGGATATCATTGGTGCTGATACTGGGTATATGAGGGTTGCCATGTCTTTGACTATCAACAGTAATGAAATAATGGATACAGAAGGGTTTTCCGAGTGGCCAGATTATGTGTCTATGTGTTTGTGTGTGCATATGCGCATATATATGTACCCTATGTACAACGACATACACACAACCAAAGCAGACCCTTCCGCCATCACCCTATCTTTACCTCCTTAAGAGATAAGCAATCATTTTCCCAAACATATGTCAAATTAGCCTTTGCTAAATGCAAAATCATTTACATATTCAAGCAGCAAAACATCAAGGGACTATTTATAAAAATAAACATTTTTAACACTGGAAATATTTAGTTCTGAGTTTAGATGAATCAGAAAACAAAAATGCAATAAGCCCTACAGGTCATATGAAGTAGGGACACATTTGCTGGATTGAATAAAATTTTGTTGACAATTTTCAATAAGAGTTTGGTTTTTCAAAAGTGGTGCCTGCCAAATTATTTTCCTTTGCCAAATTATAATTTGGCAAGTAACTTTTCTTATGCATTTGTTGAACTCTGCATTTATTGTGTTATCCTGGGTCATACCTGAGAAACTGATTATTCAGTAAATTTACATGAGGAAGTAAAATAATAATGTTACTTCAAGATAATTGAGTTTTATAGATGAAAGGCAGTCTTTTTAGATTCAGGATGATGGGACACTGTGAGTATTGTAAACCTCACCTTTTCCCCTCACCCAAGTTTTATAACTTTTCCAGATAACTCATTTGAAACTGAAGGAGCACAGTTTCCAGCATTAACAAATAACCAAAGTTTTTGCCACAAAACTAAATAAATTTTAAAAAAACAAAAACAGGAATGGAAAGGGCAGAGACTAGGAAATAAAAGAATAGGAAATCAGGTTATGATTTCCATTCCTTTGAGGATTTTAAATTCATGTTTTGAAATTTTTCAGCTGCCGCTGCTGCTGATTTCTATAGTATTAGGGAGGAATTGCATCCTGGGAAGTCTTTAATCAGGAGCTAGGACCATACTGTTGAAAGAACCCATAATTTCAATTTACTAAACATATGTTTCCCCCTGCTTCCTCTAGATGTAAAAGAGTGGTTTTTAAATGCAGATGAAAATTACTATTTGTTCATAACTTTAACATACTACTTGGTATACTTTTTATAAAATGACCCAGTAAGCACATACTTTATCTCACCTTCCCCCAATCTCATTCAAAGAAGATACAAAAACTGTTTTAAGTTAGTTTTTGAATTAATAAATGTGGTCCTAAATGTGCACTTTCTATTTCCAGATCTGAGAGACTTTAGAATATGGAATAGATTTTGATGTGTTTGTAACTTATTTGAGGTTTCCAAAAGCCTCAGGACAGATGCCCAATTATCTGTGTTCTAGAAGAGACATATTGTCTTTTTGTCAGTCGACCATTCCCTGCCTGTCCTCAACTGAAGACTCAATTTAATTTGGTCATGCAAACTGTTTAAAATTTGAAAACGACCAAGGGTCCCAGTAAAAGGTATCAGGCTAGGTTTTTGACCATAATCACTTAGACCTCTACATAAAGATTGTTTTCCTGTGCAAGTTATAGAAAACCCTGCTAAACACTGGCTTAAACAAATTTGACATATTATTTTTCTTCCTTAACAAGAAGTCAGAATGTATCCAGCTCCAGACATATGTTTTGTGGTTCAAAGATGTCTGGATGGATGTATTTGTAATTTTCTTCATTTTTAATTCATGGATACAGTGTGGCTGCTGAAGCATCTGCCATCACATTCAAGTTCCTAGAAGCATGAGAGAGATGGAACACATAGTCAAAAAGGAAGGGAGAAGGAGGAAGCCGTATTTGTGTCAGAAAACCAAAGGCTTTCACCACAATTCTTAGTGAACTTTTACTTACACTTCCTTGTCCAGAACAATATCACAGGGTCACTCCTGGACAAGTGAGTATGGGAAAGTAAATTTTTAACTTTCTATAGTAAAAGGAAGGCCAAGGAAAAAAAGAGTAGGAAAGTTGAGTTAGCAAAACTATAAAATCTACCACAGACCTACCCAGAGTTTGAGCACCACGAGCATAATGAAGTGTATTGCTTAAGGAAAGCAGCTTGGCATCAACGCTAGCTCAGTAAGAATTCTCCCGAGATAACTAATAATTCTAACCCAAGGATCAACACACTTCTTTGTATATATTCAGGGAAAAATGTTGGGTTTTCTCACAAATCTGAATCTAGGCGAACTTGGCATAATAAAGTTTTTTTACTTAGCTCCATCTAAAGTGCCTCATTATCCCAAAAGTGCATAGGAAACCTGAAGCCATTTTAAATTTCCTATTTGTAGAAATATTCTTATTTTATGAGAAATTCATTATTTTATATGTCTATAGGCTTAGAAATCAAGGACTTTTTATAATGTGAACCCATTATACTCAGAATTTTCCCATGGTAGAGAGGAATTTGTCAATGAGCCTCAAGTCATTGCAAATATCCCAACAAAACCAGAGGGCCAGGGTTGATGTGGAAGAAATTCTTACTGAGAGTAGAGGATAGATATTGAAAGTCCATTTCAAATAGTACGAAAAGTAAAGAAAACCTATAAAAATTATAATTGCAAGCAGGGATTTGGATGCGTACCCAGACAAAGACCTGAGTGGTTTTGGTTCTGTTGTGTGGGTTGTAGTTCAAATGTGCACCTTCTGTTCGTTAAAGGCGTACTCAGAGCAACAATGGGAACTGTAGCAATCTGTCTTGCATCAAAGAAATCCCCCAGTGAGATCTGCCCAGCATGTATTTTCCTGGCATGGTGTGGTGAGATTCACTCTAAGCACATTACTTCAGTTATGATATCACTGGGAGAGAATAGAACATATCTTTTCATAGTACCACAGTTTTTGCTGCATCCTGTAAATGACACATGTTACCACTTTTTGGTGGATAAGCTCCAGGGCTAACAGATCCTGTGTTTTGTAGTGTTTGTGGTACAGGAAAGAGCTCCTTGTCCTTTCTCCAGCATTCTGTCTCCCCATTTCCCCCATCGACTAGCCCAACTACTCGGTAATCCAAGAATTTCCTGTAACAAGAGGACAAAACTTGGCTTCACATTGCGTAATTCTAATACTTCTGAGAGAGAAAGAGAGCACACATGTTGGCACATTCTTAGGATGGAAAAAATGGGCAATGTCTTTGGGAAATCAGTCTATGACAAGGGTGAGAGTAGAAAGCTAGAGTAGTGTTCTAAAGGTTGTTTTATTCAAAAAATGATGGAGTTACTCCTAAGTCATAACAACAAACTAAGATAAGATTTAATTAAAATACTAGATGTTATCTATCTAGTAGTGTTGGACTTTGAGGTCAGTGGAACATTTTATGCCACCAATGGTCAAAACATTGTTGGGATGAAGTAAACAATAAATAATGGAAAACAAAACAATTGAAACCCCTGATTGAAATTCTGTGTTCGGAAATGCCTTTCAAGCTACTTGTAGAATTTGCAAGAAAGCCAGTATTTATAGTGACAGAATGAATTACAAGGAAGTGTGGAAGAATACACTTTCACATACCACCGCCTGTTACCACGAGAGGGGCAGCACCTCTCTTGGAGGGGTTTGCATTGCCACCCTTGTTTACATTGGACTTGCTTTGGCCAAAGGAAAGCGAGAAGACCAGAAATATACCCTATCCCAGGAGCAGCTTTAAGAAACTTTGCATGTTTCACCAGCTCTCCGGATCCTTCTATAAGAATGGCAGGTCATAAGTAAGATCGGCTCATTCACCTTGGGCCCCAGCATGAGAAGTAGGGGACAGAGCTGAAACCACTAACTTAATAACAGCAGTCCACGTGAAACATCGGAGAGAGAGAAGTTTATGAGTGAGAATACATTTTTGTTGCCTTAAGTTCCTGGGATTTTAGGGTTATTTGTTGCCACAGTGAAGCTGACTAATATGGAAATTTATATGCCTTGTTATTTTAAAATTGGACACCACCTCCACTGTACTGCTTCAAGAAGCCCAGAATAATGGTACAATAATTACTCTGTCTTCGCAGAGCACATCTTCACCATTCAGAAGAGAAACATTTTAGGTTATAGCTTAAAGAAAACTAAAGGAGAACAAAATGCTGGGTCTTCTCCTCATTATAATGTTTAGAAATTTTTGAAGTTAAAATCGATTTGTTTATTTGGAGGGCGAAGAGTAAGTGCCCACGATCAACAAAGCAATGCTCATGTTCTCTAAAGCAAAGACCATCTGCTTTATACCCAACTTTTGCCATATGAGAAGGGAAGGTGTCTATAGAATAGATTATATACATAGTTTATTCACTTTTAGCATGCAATAAACCATTATGGACTTTTTGGACTTGAATGTTATTATGTGTGGCATATCTTATAATTGCCTATGCTCCTTGGCAGACTATTTGAGCCTCCTCCTCATTCCTTGAAATCTTTTAACGTAATTGCTGACTGCAGGGAAACTGATTAGTAAGGCAGAGTTGAATAACTAGAGGTCTCTTGCCACAATGTTTTGCCAGACTAATTCACATAAACTCTGTGATGTAGGTCTTTTGAAATTTCTCTTATTTTCATTTCCCTTCATACTTCTTTGAGGGAAGATTTATCATCTCAGGTTACACGTGTGAAATATAGTTCAGATTATTTTCAGATAGTGTCCCAAATGCTAAAGCCTCAGAACTTTCCTATAGGTTAAGTTCTATAGAAAATGAACTTCCTAGAGAAATGCAGAGATTAAGCATTGGTATCTTATGCACAGTTATAATTAAATAATGATATCCTTGTAGGCAGTGTAGATATGAATAAATCTTTGTACTGTTTTAAGGCAGACTGCTAAAAATCAACACAGTTTGCCATCTGTAAGCGAAATTCTCAACTTGAAATGCATTGCTGGGATAGGTTGATTGTGATGGAAGGACAGTCTCTTGAAATAAAAATTATATTCAGGCAACACGACTTCCATATGTAGCTGTTGTATTAGAGATGACAAATGGGAACATTCCAAAGATGTCCAGATTGCTCAAGTCATTCTGTATTATGCAAGACAGAGTATTCACCTTAAACAAAAGAACAGAACTTTCATAATTCAGAAATTGCTGAGCTTTCCAAAAAATACAATAATAAAGTTAACACACATACTTCATACACACTGTAGAAATATAATGCCACATTTTCGCTTATAGTTAAAATGCATCTGAGTCTGATTTTTATGAGAATGTTCTTAATCACACTACTGTAAAATTACCATGAAGTTGTCAAGTAGATCAACAAAATGTGCATAACATTTAGTGATATGACATTTGGTGATATGTATCTCCCTTGAGGCTAGCATACTTTGTTGAAACATAGCCCTTTTATAAGTTTTTAAATATTCATGGTAGTTAAGGGTAGGTTAATTTATTAACAGTGTTTCAAAGACATAGATAATATTAATAGATTATTAAATTAATATATATTCACAACCTTAAATTTTGACAAAAGCAAAAAATTTGTCGGTGTGACTTTTTTTAACCAAAACTGTTTTCACTTAATTTAGATTTCCTCTATTTTGAAAATGTATTCCAAATGTAAAAACTACTAAAATGTTTGAATCTCATTTAAAAGAAATAGCATCAGCTGTCTCTGAACATAAAGTAATAACTTTCTTTCAGTAGCACCTGTACTTTTTCCAAAGCATACCTACTATTTAGTTTAACAACTTTAACAAGATCCTTTCATTGCCATCTGTGTCTCAGACTAGCAGGCATTTCAGGGTTTGTAGTTGGAAAAGAGTCAAAGGTACAGTTGAAATTGATTAAAGATGACAACATTATAACCATATACAAAAACCGAAAATGACAAGTTATACCTTGAGAATGGAATTGTTAAAATGAAACCATGGAAGAAGGTATAAAGTTCATTTATATATATAATAATGTGTCAAAATAACTGGTTAATAATGATGTAAGTTTTATTTCCCGAAGATAAACATTACTTATTCTAAAAATATTTGCATAATATCAAAATAGTGTGTGTGTTTATGTTAAAAATACTCATTCACTCAACCAACGTTTATTTAGCTCCTTTTATGGTACTACAGATTATAGCAGGAAAAAAATTAAAAGCAAAATAATGACAAAAGAATCTACCATTATGGTGCTTCAGTCTAGTGGGGGAAAATAATAAAATAATAAATAAAAAATTGTAGTTTCTCACATAATTCCAGGTAAGTGGAGAAAAATAAAGCAAAGATGGAGATTAAAAATTAAATGGACCAAGGATAGTATTTTAAAATGGATATTTAGGGAAGTCTCACTGGAGGAGGCATTAAGCATAGTAACCTGGACTGAGAGAAGTGTAAGTGCAAAGGTCCTGGGGCAGGAGTATGCCTGAAGTATTCCTTGAGCTTTAGGAACAGTAGGGTGAAGAGTAGTATGAAATGAAAGCCCTTGGGGACCCTGGAAAGATCATGTAGGGGCTTGTGGATAAATGAAGTTCTTCAATTATTTTTCAAGTGAGATGGAAGTTACAGAGTTGTGAGCAGTCCATAATGTTATCTGACTAGATCTCTAAATAGACTATGGGGGCCTGGATGAAGTGAAGAAGCAGAAGGTTGTTGGAAAAAATCTAGGTAAGAGAATATGGTCACTTGGACCAGTTTGGGGTGATGGAGGTAGTGAGAGAGGTCAGATTCTACATATATTTGGAACTAGAACAGGTTTGCCAGTGGTTTGGTTTTCACATTTGAGAGAAGCAGAGGAATCAAGGATGATGCCAAGTTTAAAATTGATGCTCATGTTGTGGATGGCAAAGCAAAAATCAAAAAATAATCTCGGGCTGGGTGCGGTGGCTCACGCCTGTAATCCTAGCTCTCTGGGAGGCCAAGGCGGGCGGATTGTTTGGGCTCAGGAGTTTGAAACCAGCCTGAGCAAGAGCGAGACCCCGTCTCTACTAAAATTAGAAAGAAATTAATCGGACAACTAAAAATATGTAGAAAAAATTAGCTGGGCATGGTGGTGCATGCCTGTAGTCCCAGCTCCTCGGGAGGTTGAGGCAGGAGGATCGCTTGAGCCCAGGAGTTTGAGGTTGCTGTGAGCTAGGATGACGCCACCACGGCACTCTAGCCCAGGCAACAGAGTGAGACTCTGACTCAAAAAAAAAAAATAATAATAATAATAATCTTGTATGCCTGGGAATCTTAAGCTGAGGGGGTTTGTAAATAGAACTCACAGATTCTGCAGTCTGGAGTAGGACAAATTCCATCTTCATTTTTAGAAATTTAGCATTCCTCTAATTATGAATCTGGACAACAAATGGCTGTAGGATTAGCAGTGTCTGTAGCTTTATCACCAATAGAATTCATATATATATTCATATCACATGATATTTGGTGCAGATATCTTAAAATGTCATTTACACTCATCACTACTTCCCAGTAATTATTAACAATTAGATCTGCTGTCAGATCTTATTATTTAATATTTTAATAAAGAAGTGCATCTATAATGATTAAAAATATCTTCATAACTTCAATTTGATGTAATTGTTTCCTTTTTAATACTAAGTATTTTATTTTAGGCATTTTTAGATGTTATCCTGGGAAGGTATTCACAGGTTCAGGAGAAAGTCAAGAGGGTCCATGGCACAAAAACATTAAAAACACTTGTTTAGCCATATACATAGTACAGACCATCGGAGAGCATACCAGAATGCAGTCTCAGTGGCAATATGAACAATAATAAATTGCTCGATTGTTGTGTGCTTCCTATGTGCCAAGTACATTATCTATTTCCCACAGCAAACCTAAGAGACAGAGAGTGTCTCCATTTTATATGGAAAGAAACTGAGGCGTAGAAAGCTAAGTAACTTCTCTAAGAGCATACACCTTGTAAGTAGAGATTCAAACTCCAGTCTGTTTCCTAAGTGCTTTTAACCACCAAAATATATTGCTTTCTACCATGGAAGAATCAAACTGATGTTATAATATAGCATGTAGGAATTTGAGGATGAAGCACTATATACAGCCATTTGTTGGGGGGAAAGAATAAAAGGAAATATCCTCCCTCCCTCCCTTCCTTCTTTCCTTTTTTTTTTGGCAATGAGCATTGTTCTGATTATTTAAATCCTATGTGTTCATAGTAAAGTACTTGCGCCATTCGCAGAGATGGAAGGAGAAGGTCCACTGGAATGCAACTCTATGAGGCAACCACTGTTAACGTTTTGGGCACTATCCTTCCACAAATCTCATTTTTTATACATAAACACACAGAGATATGTATACAGTTTCACAAAAATGGAGTCAAATGATGCATACTTTTAAAATTATTATCCTCTTTCTCCTGTCCTGCCTTCACGATTGTGTCTGACTTCTTATCCCCACACACCCCACATTTAGGGGAAGCCATCTCACTCACCCCATATATGTCCTCCCCTCCTCTGGAAAATATGGCGAGGGCAGTGATGGATTCAGTTAACTGTTGGCTGATAAGTGAGTGTTGATTCGTGCATCAGGGTGTCTGCTATGGGCACTACATTCAAACTGCCTGGGTTTGACTTATGGGCCGCCATTTATTGGTACTTACTGTGAACTTTGGGCAACATGCTTAAGGCACCAAGTTCTTTCTTTCTTCATCTGTAGAAGGGGGATAGTAATAATAGTTACCTCACTGAGTGACTGTGAGGCTGAAATGAGTTATTACATGAAAACTCAATGCAAGAGTACATGCTCGAAGTGAGAAGCTGTACTTATTGTTACCGTCTTGCAGTCTGGGTTCCACCTTTCATCTCACTGGTGGAGGTGCTTGGTTGCAAATTGAACCAATTACATGTTAATGGTTCTTGGTTGACTGTGATGACCATTAAGAGAGTTCAAAGTCCTCTTTGATCCTAACATATTAGTAACATTATCTGTATTTTATAAGGGACAACATTGTTCAGATTTCAGAGAACTTAATAAGCATATCAAGATATTGTATAATAAACAGGTGATACAAAGTCATATGCCAAATACAGATTTGTTTTCCAAAATAATATATATTCACGTGAATAATTAATTTTATAATGATGGCATTATAGTTATACATTATATTACTGTGAGAGCTCTATATTACATATAGTTATACGTAACTATAGTTACAGTTAGACATCTAACTGGATATTTTGATAAACAGTTTTTTCAACTATTTCATTTCTATTTCTGTGACTAGAACTTGTTAAGAAAACCAATATTTTAAGTCATTCTTACCTCTCACTTCATATTTTTCTGTGCTCTCTAGGGAACTACTAATTGCTGTTAATTGGTAGTTGACTGATGAAAGCACAGAAAAGGAAGAAAAACAATACCAAGCAAAGCATAATTTATTAGAGAAGATTGTTTAGCAGTGGTCTACCATTTTGTTATGAATTTTATCACTTGCAGTGGTGGTACCAGCTTTAATATATTATGAGAAAAGCACGAAACATGAGATGTTATAGAATTCTAAGGAAAATATTTACTTGCCAACTAAAAGAGATTCTCATCTATTTTCACTTGATCTGTGAGCCTCACCTTAAAGATAAAACGTATTTTCATTACGATCGTGGAAAATGTCAGAGAATAAATCAGGAAGGTAAGTATGTTGAAATTATTTTAATCTTTATGAATGAATATTGTACTCATGACTTATTTTTTTAGCAATTCTTGTATTTTTTGGCCTGTATAAGTTCTTGTCCACTGAATTCCTTAAATTTAATATTCATTAATATACTTATTTTTATTCATCCATGAATTTCAAAGTTTCCTAATTGAAGATTTAAAGTGACAGCATATTGATGATTTAATAGACTTCAAACAAATCTCCTCTTAGCCTCCAAATTTTATGTATTGCCTTATGTAACATAGGGGAGTCAAAACTTTACCTTCTACTCTTTAAGGGTTTCTCTCTTAAATTTCCTTAAGAGAGATTAACAGGAAAAAAGCACAGGGATTTTTAGATGTACATTGGAACCCCCGTAGGAAACGAAGACCCAGAGAACTGGTAAAATCCAAATGCTTTTCCCCATCCTGGTGATAAGAATGTCTGTTTGTTTGTTCCCTATTACAGGGAGGGCAAAGTGTCCCTTGTGTATCTGCTGTTTTTGCAAGTGTCTTTAGCTCAAAATTATCCTTATGCCAAAGTGGCATATTTTGGAGTGACATATTCTGCCATCCTTCAGCATCCTTCATCCTTAAGAGCATGTTGGCCAACCTTCTCCTTCACTCCAAAGCCATGATGCTTTTCCAGGCCCTTGGTATTCGTGAGTTGAACATTCAGTCCATCAGCATCTCCCCTGCTCTCTGTGGTACGTTGAACTTCTGTCTTCAGAAGACAGGCATTAATGATCTGAACGTCCTTGTTCTGCGTGGTAGTTGATCACGTTAAGCTATGTAATCCCATCAGCTTGTAAGTATGGCATATATTATTTTTCACTAAGAACATTATCCTGTACATTTCCCCCCTTGAAGCCTACTTCCTGCTTTCTGATCGTTAGCCTTTTGAAGTTGATCTGTATTTTATTTCCTTTAGGTTTAGTTACTTCATTATCAAGAAAAGTATATACCATCTGTAAATTTAGAAACTATATTTCTTCTAGATCATTTAAAAAAATGCTAAATATGGTCATTCTCAAGACTTATCACAAGGATTTCTGTATATTCTTATTATGACAACTTACCTTAATGTAGTATGTCTACTGGAAACCTATTAGCCATCTAAAGAAATAATCACATATGTGTGTATCTTTGTCCACAGCATTATTTATAACAATGACTTTTTTTAAAACATCCCAAATATGAAGCAATAGGGTACTACTTAAATAAATTATGATATTTCCATATCAAATAACAGTCATGAAGCCGAAGAGTAAAGTTTATGTTTTAAGTAAAGTTAATGGAATAGGGAAACATTCACTGTATTTTATTAAAATAAATAATCAGATTATAATTTGTGTAGGCAATAGGATTACAGGATTTTTATAATGACTTTTTGTAGGCAGAGGAATTAAAAGGAATGAATTACGCTAAAATAATCACAATGTTGAACAATCACTGTGGTGAGATTATGGGTGATTTAGATTCTCTTTGTCCCCCCATATTGTCAACATAAATTAGTATTATAGTCAGGAATAAATAAATAAATAAATGATGGCCCAGAAACTGACATTTCATTTCTACCTTTTTTTCCCAAATTAAGGAGTTTGATGGAACTTAGCCAAATGCAGCCATAGTCAATGAACCTGCTGATTAAATGCACAGCCAGAATTCTTTCAGAATGTCATAGCATTTCACTTGAGAACGTTTCAAAGCAATAGAGCAATAGCAGGCAGGGCTATGGTAAGGTTGAAGGGAAGAACTAGAATTGGAAAGGTCAGAGGGAGGGTGGGAGAAAGAGGGTAAGAATGAGGGGTGAGGTGGGAGTGGGGAAGTGCGTAGCCCCAGAGACTGGCCTTCAGTCAAGAGCCAAAGGAAAGAATCTCACCTCAGAACACCATTCAGACTCTTTCTTGGAAAATATTCTGACCTTAGTTTTTCATGATCCCTTGTAAGTAAAATGCAATGAATTTCTCCTGTGTCCTTTTACGTGGTATTTTGTGGAGGACCAATGTTTTAAATAGACATGAAAGGATAAGCAATGATTTAAAAATTTTTATTGGAAATGCAGTAGGTGGATTCTGAAACAAAGGTTACATAGTTGGTTATGTACCAAAATGACTTCCAGCTAAAAGAGAAAAAATAAGAACCGTAGTTCCCAAACGGACAGAAAATCTCCATGCTTTTGGCAAAGAGGAGACAACCTTGGAAAAGGTCTTTTTTAATAACCTGAATAGTGATCATTTCTCTATTAACATGCTTATGCAGGGCCTGTAGAACAAGAATGTTTTCCTTGGGCTTTTGACTCAAATCCCATCTTGCGCTGCCTTGTTTTGGAAAGTCCTCATGTTTTGTCTATCACCCTTCACTTTCTGAGGAAAATAATACGCTATTCATGGCTGTGTGTTTACAATGTAGAAAACATCATTCATTTCTCAGTTTAGAGTGCTTCTAGATTTGTAACTAGTTGATGGGAAGTAAATAATGGTATATTTTGTTTTGAATTAGCATTGGACAAAATGGCAACTAGAGATATGTCTTTCTATAGACTGCTCTGCCCTTTCATGACATTTCTTTATCATTACACTAAAGCACACACCTGCTGACCACTTAAAGGAAAAACAAAACACTGTTAAAGACTAATCTGATCTCCTCACCCTCCCTATGTGCACACAGTTACAGAAGGAAAGGCACTCAAGAATATGATGGAAATTATTTCAGTTAGAATGGTAGTCCTTTTTAGACATTTTAACATGATTTTTGGTTTTAAAAGAGTCTGCAAATTAATAAGAATGAAAACTAACTTTTGAGACCTCTCCCCCTTCTATCTGCAGTATAGAATTTAGGGATGAATAAAAAGAGCAATGAATTATAAACTACAGAAATATACCTGTGGTCATATCAAATAATATGACCAAATAAAATAACTCGTGAATTCCCTGATAATAATTAATCACTTTGATTAATGACTGATTTAACTTACTTGGACTTACTAGAATTTGTTGAAACAGTAGTCCCAAGCTATGTTTTGAATTTAGATTCTGTTTTTTTCATTAGTAAGTATAAAGTGAAGGCATCTTCCATATTGGAAAAGTGAAAACTGTGGATTGTTTGCAAACTAGCCAACAATGTACTTTAGTGAGTCTATCTTGGCAAATTTGTGTTTAATGTCATCCATTGTCAGAAATCTGTTCCATAATCATGTCATCAATAGTTTGGGATGAGAAAAAGCTAAGAGAGAAAAACTAAAGAAATGTAGATGAGAAAGCAATTCTTGTGTGTTCTATTAACCATATGTCTCCCCAGTGATTTTACTTACTGGGCTATCAAACTAAAATCCTCATTTTAATCTGGTAGTGTTGGAAATCTTCATTTCTGTTTTCCCCCATAACGTCATAATGATAATACTGTCTTTTTAAACTGTTTCATTAAAAATATTAATTAGGCCATATAACTTGTGAGAAATGTATTGTTACAATAATGTTAGGTAGAAGAACAAGTTTAATCGTATGCTTGGCGTCCTGTATCACTGTGTCTGTGATTGAGTGGGGAAACAGTCAGATGTTTTGGTTTCCTATTAAGAAATGTAAAAAATTAAACAGAATAAAACAATACAAAACTTGTACTTGAAAAGCAAAGTGGGAGTGAAATCCTCCTTGACATTATAATGGCATTTATGCTAAAACACAGGACTAATGCCATGTCAACATAAGTGTATGTGACACTCCCATTAAAAAGTATTCAATTGTCCTAGAGACCTATGGACTCATAGTTTCTCTGTGACATTAATGGAGTCATCAATATATGGTCTTTGAATTTCTTTGTATATCCATCTAAAGTTAATAGGCTGAACTATCTTTACATACCCTGAGTGGGAACTGAAAAACTGGGTTAATTATGTACCCAAATATATGCAAACATATACTTTATATGTTATACAAGTATTTATTATTTCAAGATTGAAAATATTCTTATGTGAATAAATGTGGTTATAAAATACTTTTTATAATATAGATATTTCTTCAATAAATATTTATTGTGCATCTTTTATGTGCCAGGATGGGTCAGACTTAGATATGTCTTTTCTGAAGTTATCATTTATAGGGGAGAAAATACATGTGCTGAAATGTCAATGATAGAAGGTACAAAGTGGTGAGTTTTGGGAGAAATAAATAAAAGAGGAGCAACAGGAGTTCAGGGGAGGACGATGAGACTGAACTGGGGAAGACTGCTGTAGGAAATTCAGGGGAACTCAGGGACAGCCTTAATGCTGAGGCCTGCAGACACCAGATGTAATTTAGGATATGGATGAGGCTCAGGCACTTTTGGGGCCTGGGTCATTTCATTGGGCTTTGACTCATGAGGGCTCATGGGGTCTTCCCCATCACGGTTACTAAATTCCTTTCAATCTGCAATTCCTCCATAACTCTCACTTGAAATCACTTACTTCAAGTCATAAGTCTTTTCCTTACTTAAACTTGAGCTTCCTCACCATTTCATTTCATTCATTGCTGGTTCTGTTCTTGCTCACATTTCAGTTTCTGCTCCCAGGACCAGTGGTCTGACCTTCTCTGTCTTTCCTTGTTCAAAGTTCCAAGAAACCATCTCATGGGCAAAACCAATCACTACCCTGAATGGGAAACGTATCAACTTGTCTTCTTGTACCAAATGCCCATCCCTGATGCAGTCTCCTCTATTCAAAAATGTAAGAAGAAATGTCTTGCTGCCTAAACACGGAAGGTTTTCCCTTGGGAGGGGGTTGTGAGTAAAAACTTTTTTCCAAAGATGCGGTGGATATGTTGGCATCTTTCTGCAAGATGATTCAGGGATGGCATTGTGGAGGAAAAGGTGTATGAGCTGCCCTTGTCTACACTGTTGCTTCCCTTTTTATCTTCTGTTAAAATGGCAGAGATGCCCCAACTACTCTCCAGGGCCTGCGGCTCCACTTGTGCCCTGGGGCTGTCCCCACCTCTGGACTAAGAGCTCCTGCTCATTGGATTCTTTTCCTCTCTTGAATGCCTGAGAGGATCTAAGTCAGAGGCAGAAGATGATGGGGACTGAGCATAATTTTTAACAATCTACAGCCCCATCTGCTAAGAGAGGTCATGGAGCACACATGCAAATCGTATATGATAGAGGCATAAGGCTTCTCATGTATCTTGTTGAAAGAAAATTACTGAAGAGAAAAATCGATTTTTGAGTGTTGAAGTTGCCAGCCTAAAAGAATGAAGTGATGACATTATTAAATATATTTGTATAGTAAATAAGGAATAATTTTCTTTACTGAACTGAAAGCATGATCTTAGCAATACATTCTGGAATGGAAGTGATTTGTGATCATCCTTTGCCTCCTTTAATGAACACTTTATTGTCTTTGTCCTGAGTCACCAATACTTAATGCTGCCAACACTGGTGATCTGACATTGACAGCTGGGAACTGCATAGGCAGTACTGCAGAGCCTGATAAACACGTTTGTACCGTTAGGGTCTGGCAAATGAGATCAATGCATTAACTTCTGACCGTGGTATTTTATGTCATGTCAAGTCAGTATCCCATTTATTACAGTTCAAGCATCAATGTTTAGTAAATAAACATTTCCTACATTACCTTGTAGCATACACCAAGATAATATAGTTATTATACCTCAATATACAGAGTCACAGAGTTGGAAGGCACCTAAAATTAATGTAATTATTTCACTCATTTAATGCCAAACTTCCTTCTCTCTCCCAAGGTCTGTTGAGCCTCGTTTGAATAAGTTCATTGTTGAAAAGTACAGCACATTAAGGCTTGGTCTCTGTAAATATCAAAATACATCTATAAATGATTTTGTTGTTGATTCTTGGCATCTTTCTTTTTCCTTCAATAAATTTTGAGAAACCCTTAATGGTACACAATAAGTTCAACAATGATGTATGGCTTTTACTCGTCTCCTTCTATGAACTCAACTAATACCAAGTTGAACTGTATGAATCTACTATTTTGATAGTTAAAGAGTCATCAAATGTCAGCAGTTTTGTATGGTTCAATAAATATATTTTAGAAATTATTTTGGCCAGCTGTTTCCTTAACCTTTTTTTTTGAACACTGGTATTGAAGAGTTTTAGCTTGTTTTATGAAATGGACTGTAAATCAAGCACAAATCATGGGATGGTTATACATAAATTATAGATTGTCTTTTAAGAAGTAATGGAAAAGTCCGCCAAAGAATGTTGAGATTTTGATTCCCTGCTGTTTATGATAATACTCAGACTCTTAGGCCAATTTAGCTTCTGTTAAGTTTTATAAAATTTCTTTTTGACTTTCTTCCTTGAGAACTCCAGAATTATTCTGGAATGCAGATGAAGTACCACATATGTATAAAGTTAAAGGCAGCAGTCTGTTTCAGTTAAAAAAATTTTGGACAGTTATGTTTATGCAGACCAGAACTCTATTATTACTGGAGGCAAAGGGAAGCAATGCGTGTCATGTGGTTAAAATGTAATATTTTAAATATCCAAGACCTTTTGTAAATTTATTTCACAGTACATTATGTGATTCAATATCTACACACAATTCTGTTGAATAGATGCCCCCATTTCTAGAGCTGTATAATATCTTCCTTCAAATAAAGTAAGAATCCTTCTGGAGTAGATTCAAAGTGAACTAATTGTCTTACAAAAAGAAAAAGGAAATAAAAATACTTGGTGCAAAATCTGTATTTTTTGTAATTCCCAAGGGGTAGGATGCCAAACACCTGGATCCCCAAACTCTTGCTCCTACAATTCTGATACTCTAAATTTTTTCTTTTTGGGTAAGATCTAAAGAATCGTAATTAATATTAAGGTCCTTTTATAGCCCCAAATTTGTAAATATGTTTTTATTTCCACAAGTTGATTTTGATAACACAATGTGAGAGATGTTATAGGTAGATCTACATAATTGGTTTTCCAAAAGAAAGACCCTTATCCATCAGGCTTTTTACTCTAGAAAGGAATTGGGTTTGAGACATATCTGTTAGACTTCAGCAATGCTAATTAATTAGTGAAGTGCTGAAAGTCTCTCCTCTGAGACAGCCCAACCCTAGAATGAGCCTTCACCGTAATCATGTTGCCCAAAGAAATGGAAAAAAATTGAAGCTGTGAATTTAAAAAAGAATATTGACTTTCTAACATACCAGGAAGACAGAGAGGAAAAAATATAGAAGGTATTCAATTTGATGATAGAAAAAATACTTATTAAGAATCATACACATAGCAAAACTCTGAAGTTAATATTCAGAAGCAGAAGTCTTTGATCAGGGCCATTTCCAGGACTTTCAGTAGCTATTAAATACTCAGCAAAAAGGCCACCATATGCTTGTTGTTGTTGTTGCTGTTGTTGTTTTAACATTCCTAGTCGATTCAATAATAGGTTAGGGTTAATAGGCATCTTAAGTGTCTTAAGTTCAGACCAAAGACCTGAATCTATAAAAGATGCATGAGTGTACCTCTGGATGATTGCATTCTGTTCTCAGACCTGTCATCATTTCCTTCAAAATCACATTTTTGGGAACCTGCTTGTGTGTACTCTGATGATATACTTTCAGCACTCATAATTGTAGGTTAGCAGATGTTCCCACTTTAAGACTTCCTTGAAAAATGTGCATTCATAGAAAAGTCTTAAGTTTATATGAAAAATCAAAGAAGTCCACAAATATTAGAGCTCTCCTCAGTCTCCCCATCACATATACATGTGCAAATGCAAGAACAGTCCCCCACCTACCACCTTTTAATGAATTCTGCATATTTTTGTTAGGTTACATACAGCCCCCTGACATTTCAGATATTTTAAAACGCAGAAAATTATTTGAATTGTTTTGTCAAAAACAAACAAGAACACCTGAATGTTTTTCAAAGTATAGATAGACTCAGTAATCTTCATGTTGTTATTTTATGTAATAAAGACCTGCCTTCTAGATTCTGAAGATTTTGCTTTGTAGGATCTCTTTCTCTCTCTCTCTCTCTCTCTCTCTCTTTCTGTCTTTTCTTTTTCTTTAAGCAAAAACACAGCATTTATTGAAAAGAAAAGAAGCCAGTCTATTTCAAGAAGCAGCCAAGCTTCAAGAAGGTCTGTGGTGTAGGTAGGTCTCAGAGGCAACCACAACCAGGGACTTAAATGTCACTTTTCTTCTTTGCTACAAACTGATTTTCTTCACAAGATGTAAATCCTGCCGGCACATACCTACTGACTTATATCGCACAGGTTCAGCCACCAGAGAGAGGCAAATGACTCTTTCAGACCCTAATTCATAATTTTCTTAACATAATCCATACAACCACAGACACACTTAGCTCCCTCCCAAAGGAATGCTGTAGAGACCAGGCTCTGCATCTGGAGGTGAGGGGGGAGCTGGGTCTCCAGGCTCTCTGGGTGGTATCCTTGCCCCACTAGTCCAGGCCAGACATACCATTTCACAAGCCTGCAAACTGAGGCCTAAATCAATGGTTCTCAAACCTGGTTGCACATTAGAGGCACCTGGGGAGCCATTAACAAACACCGATGTCCATATTCCACTCCAGACCAATTAAATCAGAATCCCTGGGCATGGGGCCTGCATAAAGGTATCCTTTAAATGCTCCCCAGGTGATTCCATTGTGTAGCCGGGGCCGGGCTAAATGATAAATTTCAACTTAATGGAGGAAAAAGAAGATAACCACCATAACCACCATGAAAACACCAATTTAAGAAAAACCATGTGGAAGTCCTAATTGATCTCAGACATTTTAAATCAGTTAGAGTTGACTTTTTCCAATAATTGGTTCACAAGAAACAAATTAAAAATACATTTGGCCTCTTCCTGTTTGTCTAAAGATTTTACAGAAATATCTTAATAAATATTCCAGTCTTGGATCTAGCTACTCATACATTACTGAAGTCAAATAACAGAATAAGAGCATGCCACCAAACTCGGACAGTATATTAGGGTATATTAGGTTTCAAGTGATGCTTATTGACACACTTGTGGGCAATTTCAATTTTGTCCACTTGAAGTAAGAGCAGAGGCGTTTGAGTTTGCAATTTTCCTTCCTTCTATCCTAAAAAGAGCTATATGTACGCAAGACAGACCCTTTATTGTCTCCACTGATTTCTATGGGAGAAACTGGGTTTGAACTTCCAGGAGTGATTTGTCACCCCTCTCCACCCTTAAGCATTAAGCATTAAAGTGCTCTTATTCAAATGGCATGCTATGCCTGAGTTCAATACGTTGACAATAAATTTCAGCAATGTGGATATTTTTGTTTGTTTCAGGAAATATATGCTAAGACTTTGAATGTTACATTTTGTGTATGTGCTAGAACACTTTATTTGACTTTTGGTATAAAAATACATCTGCCAAAGAATGATTTTGCTTGGAGCAGTTAAGCTACTTAAATTTGGGTGGGGATAGCCTACTTTTTAAAGTGTAGCATTTATGGTTCTCTATATGCAACTCATCCAAGTACTTAGAGGGAAGTGCTGGAATACTGATTCTGGAACACACAATGATACCTAGAAATTCTGCGCAGGTACCTGGCACATTTACACATAAATCAGTGGCTTTTGAAGACAGAACCAGACACTTTGTTTAGAGAGTTGTTGGAATAAGATGAATGAGGTCAGTGGTTTGCTAACCTCAATTTCTCTCCCTTGGGCACGACTGGCTTCCCTGAAAGTATCCTGTAGTTACCAATATCATATGTGCATTTCTGCATTGTATGTCCGTGGGATCCTACATTGTATTAGGCTTCTGGAAGAAATCTTGTAAATCAAAAGACATTGCATGTGCAATGATTTTCTTTCCTAAATAAGGATATGCATGTGTCATGATTAAGAGTAAATCTCACCAGAAAGATAATTGATCTCTAAAAAACACAGGTATACAAATGAATCTCGGTTTCTGGCAGCTCGCCATGCCATTTCACATGCATGTTTCATCTTCTTAATAGTAAGATAGGTATTGTGCCAAGCATTTTAATGTGAATTTTAAAATTTAATGTTCTTAATAATCCTGTGATATATATATATATATGACCATGTGTGTATATACCTATATACATATATATACATTTTTTTTTATCTGATGAGAAATAGACTCAGGGAGGTTGAAGAAGGTAAAGTTTACTGTCAAATAATATTAAGTAGATTTAAACCCAAGGCACCAAGTTAAATTCTTTCCAGCCTTAAGAAATACAAACCGGCAGGGCATGATGGCTCACGCCTGTAATCCTAGCTGGGGCACAAATGTTTTTGGTTACATGGATCACTTTCATTATGCTTGCGTCAAGGTTATAAATGTGCCCGTCACCCAGATAGTGTTCATTGTACCTGTTAGGTGAGATTTTGCCCATCCCTTCCTCGTCCCTCCTTTCTGCTTGATTTACTGAGATTTTACTTCCTCAGATTGACTGAGTTTTACTTCCGTCTGTGCACATGTGCTCATCTGTTAGTTCCAATGTAATAGCAAGTACATGTGATGTTTGTTTTTCCATTCTTTGGATACTTCGCTTAGGATAATGGTCTCCAGTTCCGACCAAATTGTTGCAAAAGGCCTTAATTCATCCTTCCTCATAGTTGAGTAGTATTCCATAGTATACATATACCACATTTTGTTAATCCACTCATAAATCGATGGGCACTTGAGTTGATTCCGCACCTTTGCAATTGTGAATTGTGCTGCAGTAAACATTTGAGTGCAAGTGTTTTTTTGA
Organism: Avahi laniger; assembly: GCA_963575035.1. Lineage (NCBI taxonomy): Eukaryota > Metazoa > Chordata > Mammalia > Primates > Indriidae > Avahi > Avahi laniger. The sequence continues at coordinate 119,725 of CAUYSK010107463.1, read as the reverse complement.
TAAAATGAATTCCTTTCCTTTGGTGAATACCCAGTAGAGGGATTGCTGGATCAAGTGGTAGGTCTGCTTTTAGTTCTTTGAGAAATTTTCCATAGAGGTTGTACTAATTTGCAGTCCCACCAACAGAGTATAAGCGTTCCTTTCTCTCTGCATCCATGCCAGCATCTACTGTTTTTGGACTTTTTAATAAAAGCCAATCTAACTGGTGTAAGGTGATATCTCATTGTGGTTTTAATTTGCATTTCCCTGATGATTAGTGATGTTGGACATTTTTTCATCTGTTTATTGGCCATTAGTCTATCTTCTTTTCAAAAGAAGATAGACTATCTTCTTGATTAGACGGTCTTCTGTTCATGTCTTTTGTCCACTTTTTAATGGGCTTGTTTGGTTTTTTTGCCAGTTTGCTTGAGTTCTTTGTAGATTCTGGAGATACGCCCTTTATCAGATATATAGCTTGTGAATATTTTCTCTCATTCTTTAGGTTGTCTATTTGTTCTGTTGATTATTTCCTTAGCTATGCAGGAGCTTTTTAATTTAATCAAGTCCCATTTATTTGTTTTTGTTGTTGCTGTGAATGCCATTGGGGTCTTTTTCATAAATTCTTTGTCTAGGCTGATATCTAGAAGAGTTTTCCAACATTTTCTTTTAGCATTCTTTTGGTTTCATTGCCATACATTTAAATCTTTTATGTATCTTGAATTAATTTTTTTTTTTTTTTTTTTTTTTTTTTTACTAATAAGCCAAGAGCTTTATTGATGCAGCAAGCACTTTACAATGAACTCAAGAGTGTCCGCCTTCTCTGGGAAGGCGGAGTGTCTGTACAAACTCTCGGGTTTGTTTTCCACTTAAAAAAAAAAAAAAACTCTCCCTTTTACCAGAGCCCTTGGATCTGCACCTGCCCAAATCATCCCTTCCCCAGTGCACACGGGTACACCTGACCGACACTGGCCAGCCATTCTGGTAAACAGTCAAAATGTCAGTTCTGCAATACTTGTAGACAAAGGCATAGACTATCAGATCCTGCAAAGGATTTAGGAAACAGTAAGATGATTTCTCCCTCCACCTTGAAAATAAAATACATTTCAGCGGATACATGTCCTGAAATAGTTTAGTTGGGAGTTCCTAGGAAGATGGTCCATTGTCAGTCCCTTCTTCACCAGTCTGGGCATCCAAAGTTCTTCTCAAGGTAACAGGAGTCTTTTTTTTTTTTTTTTTAAACAGTCTTTCTTGCTGTGAGAACTCTGATAATGGAGCCTAGCCCTCCTACTGCTGAGGCCTTTTCATGCCACTGGATTAACCCTGCGCTGCTATTTTCTGTGGGCTTCTCAAACCCTTTATAAATGTACTTCATTAACAAATCAACGCCATTTCTGTCCAGTGACTGCACAGCCTGCTCAATTTCACTGCTCTTGAAGTTTGTGAGTACTTTCAGCACCCCGCCCGGGGCTCGCTCCCTCACTGCTTGATTCTTGGTGTTGACCGGAGAGTTCCGCAAGGCTGCACGAAATGCCCGAAGCATGTCTGCTTGTCGCAGGAGCCCATCCACTTCGCTAGGGTCCAGGCCTGGCCCTCCCGCCGCCGCAGCCGCCTCCTCCCGCTCGTCCACAGATTTGTTCTCGTCAAACTCGTCGATGTCCACCCAGCGGAAGCTCGAGGACAGCGTGTTGCGGGCCATGGCGAGAGCTCGGCGCCCACTCAGCCGGCTCCGCTCTGGGCCCGACCTCGGCTTCGCTCCGCTCGGCACCGGCTCCGGCTTGGGGGCGGGAAGCGGCCACCCGGCACCTTGAATTAATTTTTGTGAGTGGTGGGAGATATGTATCGTATGGATTGATTCTTCTGCATGTGGCTGTCCAATTCTCCCAGCACCATTTATTGAATAGGGCTTCTTTTTCCCAGTGAATATTGTTGTCTGCTTTGTCAAAGATTAGTTAGCTGTACGTGGATCGTTTTATATCTGTGTTCTTTTTTATGTTCCATTGGTCTATGTCTTTTTTTATGCCAATACCATGCTGTTTGGGTTACCGTAGCTTTATAGTATAGTTTGAAGTCCAGTAATGTGATGCCTCCAGATTTGTTCTTTTTGCTTAAGATTGCTTTGGCTATTTGGGCTCTCTTCTGGTTCCAAACAAAGCATAGAATTAATTTTTCCAGATCTGTGAAGTATGACGTTGGTATTTTGATGGGAATTGTATGGAATCTGTAAATCACTTTGAGTGGTGTGGACTTTTTAACAATGCTGATTCTGCCAATCCAGGAGCATGACATGCTTTTTCATTTGTGTCATCTGCAGTTTCTTTCCTCAAGTGTTTCACAGTTCTCTTTGTAGAGATCTTTCACCTTCTTGATTATGTATATTCCATGGTATTTTATTTTCTTTGTGGCTATTGTAAATGGTATTGAGTCTCTGATTTGACTCTCAGCTTGGCAGTTATTTGTGTATAGGAATGCTACTGAGTGGTGTACATTGATTTTTTAACCAGAGATTTTGCTGAATTTATTTAATATTTATCATTCCTAGAGTCTCTAGGTGGAGTCTTTGGGGTTTTCTAGATATAAGATCATATCATCAACTTTTAACTTTGCTTAGATGCATTATTTTCTTTCCTTATAGTTCTCTGAATTTCTCTGATGCTCTGATTCATCAAGTGATTAGTTTTTGTACTTTCAGTAATTATTTTTAAGGAAACAGAAGCCAATCTATAATTCTTATAGTTAGAGCACCTCTAATTCCTGTACATAGCAAATGTACTAGGTTAGGTAACTACATTTAGCTCTCCCAAATGAAACCCATCAATGAATAAACATACTTTTATTGTCCAATGGAGTGTGGAATATTTTTTTTAAAAGAAAACTGCCGATATACATCTTAAGACACAATCATAACCAGATATTTTATCAGTGTGACTTAGAAATCTCGTGCCTCTGTAGTTGAATATTTGACAACAGTTTTCTTTTTTACCCAAATATATGAACACAAGTGCTTTCGTTGCCATGTATACCCTTGGCCACAGTTAGATGACTGAATTATAACTGAGTCATGCCTGTGCTAAGTTTTAGCAGAGTATTCCTGCAGGATCCAACAAGGATAAAAATTGATGTCCCTCTTGAAACAGAGTGGTACAGATGGTGCAGCTTTATAGCTGTCTCCAAATACCAAATGCCAAACTGCTCCTTTGATAAGGCAAGGCGGTGTAAAGGTTTAAATATAGCCTCTTGGTGGAATGTCAGTGAATGATGGATCCCAGTTACAAACATACCAAAATGTTCTCTGTTTAAACATTTTTTACAACCATAGTTGTGAAGATTCTGTATCAAGGAAATTATGCACAGGGGAAAGAACGGGAAACCTACCCTGAAAAATCTATGTGTATACTAACAAATCAGTTAAATTGGGGGCGAGGGGGAGGGAGGAATGACACATCGGCAACTATTGAAGTTAGTTTTTCTGCTAACACCTGCCACAAGTAGAATCTAAAAATGTTACGGTAAATTCACAAGACTTGCCTTTATGTAACAACAACAAATAGGGAAACTTGCTGTCTTGAATTAGCTTAGTTGTATTTTATTGGAAAGAGTACACCAAAATGTCAAATGATGGTCTTATAGTATGAAAACTGCATTCATGTGATGATCGTTTTACCTAAATATATACATGAATTTGAATTCATTTTTTTGAATAAAAGACATGATATTCCTTTAAAAAGGTGCTGCTAATAGTCATATCTACCTTCGTAATTTATACTAGAGAAGTGAAAATTAAGAAATAGAATTTTAAAGTGTTTGAGACCTTGTCAGTTTTTTTTTTTTAAATTGGCTAAGGAGCCATAGGAAAAAGTAGAATTATGTAAAACAGTAGGCCCACGTAAAATAGTTTAGAATCTTTAAAAAAAATAGCTAATGAATTGATTAAAGTTATTTTGGCTAATTTTGAAATAATTGTGAAAGGAATACATAAGAAAGTATTTAGTGTAAACAAGTAGATCAAGACAAGAAAGCCATCAAATAATTTTGAAAAACATAACATGGTTTTTGATTTTTATAGTGAAAATGAATGCCTACTGTACCAAATTAAAATATTACCTTACAGTAAGTTTATAAGTATACCAATGAGAACAATGTAAAGAAAGGAGCATTTCTTTCATCATTATTGCACTGCTACCTATCCTATACCTGGACCATTGCAACAGTGAACATATCAGAATGTCCCAGGGGAAGATAATGTTATATTTCTATGTTTAATCTACATTTTATTCACACTGTTGTATTTTCTGTAATTTTTACTTGTTAGAGTCCTAGTAGCCTAATTGGACACGATTTTGACTCATCTCTGCTTTAAAAATCACATTGCCATATTGATTACAGAGGGTATGGCCATCAGTGTGGACTAGGGAGAATATACCTAGTACTTATGGTAAACCCAGCCAAATAACATCCACGTTAGTGAAGTTTTTAAATCGTTTTCTTGTGATTTAATTTACATAAAAATACATTTTAAATGTACAATGTGCTCAGTTTTGATAAATATTAGCACTGTTATATCACCCAAATTAAGATTTAGAATATTTCTATCACCCCTTAAAATTCCTTTGTGCCCTGTTTTCAGTCATTATTCCCTGCCTCTATTTCAGAAAACTGCTGATGTGATCTGTCTCACAACAAATGTTTTTGCCTGTTCAATAAAAGGTAGCATATAGTATATTCTGTTTTGAATCTGGCTCCTTTTATTTAGCAAAATATTGTTGAGATAAATATCTGCATCATTACACGTAACAGTGATCTATTCTTTTTTAAATTGTTGAGTACTATTCTATTGTATTAATATAGCATAGTAAGTTCATCGACTCGCATTAATTTCTGATGAAATAATAAACATATTTAACTTTAGAAGAAAATTCCAAACTGTTTTCTAAAAGTCTTTACCATTTTACTATTTCATCAGAGATGCATGTTTCTAGTTGTTCCACATCCTTACCAGTGTTTGGTAATGTCAGTCTTTTGCCAAATCTGGTTTCTGCAACTACTGAGATGGTCTTATGGTTTTTCATTTTTACTCTGTTAATTGGTGGGTTGCATTAATTCATTTCAATTATTGAAGTACTTTGGTCCTCCTTGGATACGCTCTATTTTGTTATGGTGTATTATCATCATGTTGGTATACTGCTAATAATTAGTTATTAACTGAGCATTAAAATGTGTTTTGCTAAAATTTTATTTAGGATTTTTATACCTATATTCATGAAGGATGCAGGTCAACAATTTTCTTTTTGTATGCTAAGGTTATCAGATTTCAGTATCAGGATTAGACAGGCCCCTTAAAATGAGCCCCAAAATTTTCCTTTTTTTATTTTCAGGAAGATATATGTAATATCATTATTATCTGTATCTTAAATATTTGATAGAACTCATCAGTAAAAGCATATTGAGTTTTATTAATAGAAAGATTTATTATTATTATTACTAATCCATTTTCTTTGATAGACAGGCTCTTCAGATTTTCTGCCTTCTTCAGTTTCGTTAGGTTGTATTTTTCAAGGAGTCGGTTTATTTTCTAAGCTTTCCAATTTGTTATCAACAAAATTGTTCATAATAGCCTCTTATTTTTCTTTCAATGTATGTAGGGTCTGTAATAATGTTTCCTCTTTCATTTCTCGTGTTGGTAATTTGTGTTTTCTCTCTTTTTGTTGATTTGTGTCCTAAGGGCTTGTTATTTCATTTGATGTTGTCCTACCATTTCCTGAGCATTTGTTTATTTTACTTCATGCTTCATTATCTCTATTTTAGAGGTTGAATTCTTTCTACTGATGTGTCTTCAAGGTCACTTACTTTCCTCTACTAAGCTATCGTTAAGCCCATACAAATATTTTTCCTTATCACTTATTTTTCCTTTCAGTTTTAGAATTCCCATTTGCTTCTTTGTTGGAGTTGCCGTTTCTCTCCTGAAATTCCCTATTTAATTAAGAACTATTAAGTAGTATTTATATTGTACCGTATTCTAATTCTGAAGTAGGAAGCATAAAATGACTGAACATCCGAAGCCAAAGCAGTTTTAAGTCTTGAAGAAGTACAGGCTGCACTCTTTGCAGGAAAGACTTGACTTAATGAGAGTGATTAAGGAGAAGAAGCCAGTAGTCATGTCATTTCCAGTCCATGACCATGTAACAATAGTCTAAAGACACCAGCAACTACCTGTAAATGCTACTCTTTCCCTATTTTACTTAGTGGGACAAGCTCCTCCCAGTTTGTCTTGGAATTCTAGCACCAACAGTTTTAGCACCAAAAGTCCTGAGTCCCAGGAACTTAGTTTCTTAATTGGAGTAATCCAAGAGAATTGATCATCCTGATTGTATATGATAGGAACTCAGTCATTTAATAATCAGATTATTTGTAAGTCCCTTAATTGATAGGGTATTTTTCTTGAAAAGCAGCAATTCAGGTCAATCATAACAAGTAAATACATTAAACTTTTATAATTCTATTAACACTCTAGGCTCTACTGGGAATGCATTATATATAATATCATATTTAATTCTCACATAACCTTATCCTCATTTTATCAATAGTTAATTGAGGCCCAGAGATATTAAGTAATTTGACCATGGTCTCTAACCAGTGAAGTTACAAAATTGAGAATTCCGTTAGGTTATCTACTTGATTACCTGTTATTACCTGTAACTCTCTCTACTGTCTCAGTAAGTATCTTAAAGTAAATATATTTTAATTCTTAACTTCAAATCAATTTTGCAAGAAGTGAGACTTTATATATATATATATGTATATATATGAATGACATTGTAGATTAACATTGACAGTGTGAGATTATATTAGAGGCAGGAGTTATCAATTCATCGTATGCTAGAAATTTTAAACAGTTCTCTTTGAATGTCTATAATCAGCATGGCATTACATTTGTAACTGAAAGAACAGAAATATGAAAAAATAATAATTTCCCCTCTTCAATGTAAAGTATTGTACCTATTTTTATTATACTAAATAAAGTCTCCTAAACTGGAAAAATACAAAATTTAACATTTTCAAAAGCACTGAGTTAAAAATTTTCATTTCTAAGACAATTTAGGAAGTAAAATAGAGCTTTTAAATCACTTATAAGCCAATTTCCCTGGCTGTCAAAGTTATTTTTCAGTTCTTGACTTTCCGTGTACATGTTTTAAGGGCCTGTTGGGGTAGGTGTGTAGAAATCTAACCCCTTGGAGAAGGTGAGTAAATTATAAATTAACATGTTTATGGTACTTCTGAGTGGCAGTGATTAAAGTGTTAAATTTGTTATTCTTCCCTCTGAATGTAGTATGGCCTGACATAAAAACACTTTCAGAAAATTAAGATTTAGTTAGCTTAGTTTCACAAAACCACAGGTCCTGTGGTTCTGGAAGAATATGTTAATTCAGGATTTGTCCTTGAGAGTCAATCTGTTTGGTCAATCTGTTCACATTTTGTAGTCTTTGCATACAATTTGCATTTTAGGATTCACCTCTGGGAAACTCTTCTGTTCTTCTTTAGAGCTGTCTCTAGATCTGGACTTAGGGTGAGAGATGCTAAGGAAGAACGTAAATCTAACCTTTATTGCGAAACTCCTTTGAACTCATTAAAGACAGTCTTCCAGGAGTTCACCTTCATTTGCATGGGCTCTTCAGAAGGAACTTGGCAGGTGCTGCTTCTATTTATTCTTTTCCTTCAAAGTGAAGCAGCAGCAGCGAGCTGTTAGGTTCTGTGACATAGCTCATGACCCACCTGAAATGAGTGAAAATGGAGAAGCACCTTCTCTCCTACGGGAGCAAGAGTTGCGTTTCAGTGGAGGCAATACAGAGCCCAGTATCTGCAATGAGGACGCTCGTTTGATCCCTACTCTACAGCATCCTAGCTGAAAAATTTTACTGAACTTCTCTGAAATCTAGTAAACTCATCTGTAATATGGGCATGAAACAAGAATGCCCACATGAGAGAACAGTGATCAAGGATTATACAAGCTAAATAGTGACAAATATTTTGTTCTAGTAATGTGCTGCATTAATTTTTCCTTTTATCAGTTCTGTTTGAAACAGAGGAAAATGAGACATACGAAGGTTACATGACTTACTAAAGGGAAGCAAGACTTTGGTTCTACTACAAGGGTCCAGAGAAGGCTGGGGGATAGAGTAATTTTCCTCAGCTATAGAAAGAGAAATAGTCCAAATATTAATGCTATCTCTGAGGGGAACTTGGCCAAACTGTGCTTTGAAAGTAAGCAAATTTTGGATGACATAAGAATATTCTAGTCAAGGATTTATGAGTCAGGGGTTGAAAATCATTGCTATATAGATCTGCAGTCCCCACCTCCCAGGCCACGGACTGGTACCCGTCCGTGGGCTGTTAGGTACCGGGCTGCACAGCAGGAAGTGAGTGGCGGGTGAGTGAGTGAAGCTTCCTCTGTACTTACAGCTGCTCCTCGTGGCTGACATCACTGCCTTAGCTCCACCTTCCTCCACCCCCAGTCTGTGGATAAATTGTCTTCCATGAAACCAGTCCCTGGTGCCAAAGAGGCTGGGGACCCCTGCTATAGACAAATCCTCTTATACAGGAGTTTATCATGAGGACCTCTGTCATGGAATGGCCGTGGAGGAATGTGTGTTAAATTGCTTAAGAATAGCCATTCATGGAGGAAGAAATTGAACGACCTTATATGTTTATATCTGGGCTGGCTATTTTTCGATGATAGTAGCCATGATTAGTTGCTAAGCTTGAACTTGCTTTGCCCTAGTAAAACCAGTCCCCAGAGCTATTCAGAAAGGCATCTTGTAAATATATTCTCTTTACTGGCCTGACATCACCGTATGTGAGGCAGAAGTCATTTATCCAAGGCTGTATCTGCTCTTAGGGCCCGGGCTTGTGCTCAGTTCTTTTAAATGTGATGCATGTTCCTTTTCCTTACTGCTTCTCCAGTTTTCTGTCATTCATAAATACTTAAGTATCCAGAATGACCTGTGGCATTTGACATTATTTTTTGTAGTCAGTCGCCCATGCTAATGAGTTATCACTGAAGACTAATAGTACCTATGGTGGAAGGTGGGAAGGGAAGAGGAAGAAAGAAAGACATATTAAAATATCTCTACAATTAAAGCTAAACTTTAAATTGAAATGTCAGTTTGCATATATTTTCCACTAAAGGTATGTGTCCAAGAAGCAATTCCTTTTTGCTTGTGTCCTGTAATATGTTGAACTTAATGTCATTGTAGTAATATCTCCTAAAGAGACATCAAGATAATCAAGGAGATAGAATCAAATTGAGATTTAAAACAAAACAACAAAACAAAAAACACACAGGCAGATGCCCTGATTAATCAATGGAGTTAATCAGAATTCTGGTGAAGTCAGGTGAGGGTATCATTACTTTTACTGTTAACCAGGTGATTCTAGTGTACATCCAAGGTTGATTGAGAATTCCTGTAACAGAAGAACGACATTAGGTAGGAACTATTCATTTATCTAGGGATTAACAAATTTTTTTTAGAAAATACTCTATGCCAGGGACTGCTTGCAGAAAGCCTCTGTCTTTAAGGAGGGACCTCAGAGCCTGACAGTACAGAAGAGAACGTTAGACAATGAAAAGGCTTCTGTGACTTATAATGTTGTTTCTGGTAAGTTTTATAAAGCAATGCAGGTAGTCATAACACAGAGCTGTTCTACTCACTGAGCCTCATCACTTCTTTGCTTTCAATTGGAATCCCATATACCCCTAGCATGGCATCTTGGGCAAAAGAAACAGTTACAAACTATTTGCCAAGTGAATGTCCACAATATGAAGTGATTTTTCTTCCACACTAAATTCTTTTTTTTAAAAAAAAATTCAGACAGGTACTGAGACACATTAATAAAGGTCTGTTAAACATATGTACTTAACTTTTGTGTTTGGAGCATTATTATATACTTCTTCTCTGATGGGATGTATCTGTCTGTAAGACATATCTGCCTTTGAGTAGTAATGCACTTTAAAGTTAATCTAAATCAATGTTATGTTTGAAAATTCAAATGCAGTAATAGCAGTTGCTTTGGTTAATGTAAAATTGTATCCTTTTCTTTTGAAGTGATGAAAACAGAAACACTGACTTCAAGGTTCTAGACAATTGTACACAACTTCTTTGACCACATAACAGGGAAGTTCTTTAGAACTGGACAAGTCACTTCATCTTTCCATTAAATACAATTGCCCACTAATAGCAAGGGCTGTGCTAGATGCATAGATAAAAATGCTTAAGATGAAGCGTTTTCATCTGCAAAAGAAGTAGCCGAATCTAATAGACTGTAAGTCTTTTGCCAACATTGAAATTTTATTATTCTAAAATTCTAGAGGTGCAGGAGGCATGAGCACTGAGGTCCCTAAGGCAGGATTTCAGTCCACTTTCTAGATCTGTAGCTTGAGTAAGTAACACTCTCAGCATTAGTTATTCCTCCATATAACATTCGAATAATACTAGGCTATACTATTTTATATGGTTTTGAAGATTGCTTGACATGTTTGTAAATCATTTAGTGCATAAAATGTATTTGGCAAACACTCAAAAATGAGAAGGATATGCCTGTGTATTTAAACATACTCTAAATTAGAAATACTTGGAAATAGTATAATAAGGTAGGGAGGAATTCTCAAACTCCAGAGTGTGTACAAGCCACCTGGAGTGATCATTCAGACATGTAACTTGTGTTTTTAATTTTCAAGATCATGCTTTCAAAAAGCCCAGAAACCCAGCTACAGACCTATAAAAAGTCCATGGGATTCAGCAGTCTTAAAAGCAATCTTTTTTATTTTTTAACTTAAGAAAAGTACATGTGCAGGTGTTTGTCGTCAGGTGGACTATTGTTGGAAATCAGAGCATTTCCCTTGTTATGAAAATTAATTTGGAAAATGCAATAGTTGTGGATGGAGTTTTAGAAAAACATGACCATGTGATAGACACAAGTATCGGAAACACCCACAGTGTTGCAGATGTCATTACTGTTAAAAGTGTTCCTGTCATTGTTGCCACCTTTGGCCATGTTTTTCCTTTTGCTGGGGTTAGACAATGCCAGGTATTCTGAATTGGAGAATTCTGTTAAAGACAATCTCTTCAACTTACGGTAGAAATTAAAGTGAAAATATCAGTGAATAATTCACATTTTCACCTGTCATATTAGCAACAATTTAAAAGTTGTTATTCTCAGTGTTGAAAGAATGTAGAGAAACCTTATGTACTTGTCTTTGGAATGAATGTAGCTTTATTATTTTCAGAGGGCCAGTCAGTTGTCAGGACAGAGCACCCACACAAATACTCAAACACATACTGTTTGCCTTAGAAATTCTACTTTAGGATTTTATTCTAGGCATGTACTGGCATGAATATGGAAATATTTAAATAGAAGAATGTTTATTGCACTATTACTTGTGATAGCAAAAACCTGAAAACACCTAATTAACCAATGGAAAGAGCAGTAAATAAATAATGGTACATGTATAATGATACGCAGCCATGGAAAAGAATTGTGCTGATTTGAAATGAGGTTCAAAATATATTGATAAATACAAACATGAATTTGCAGGAGTATATGTATAATATAATCTCATTTGTGTTTTTAAGTGTGTGAGAGTATTTTATATATATTGATATATGTTCATCAATAACTATGCAGAGATATGCTTGTTTACCCAAACATTTATGGAAGGATTAGAAGAAACTATTTGTGTGTATGTGTGTGCACAAATATGTGTTTGCTTAGTAAAGGACTTTCTGCATTTCTTAATATTTGTTTTGTATTTTTGTAATAATAAAAGATACCTGATTAAATTAGAAAGCTTCTGCACAGCTAAGAAAATAATCAACAGAGCAAATAGACAACCTACAGGATGGGAGAAAATATTTGCAAACTATACATCTGATAAAGAACTAATATCCAGAATCTACAAAGAACTCAAATCGTCAAGAAAAACACTAACAGCCCCATTAAAAAGTGGGCAAAAGACATAGACAGAAGCTTTTTGAAAGAAGATAGAAAAATGGCCAAAAAACATAGGAAAAATGCTCAACGTCACTAATCCTCAGGGATATGCAAATTAAAACCACAGTGAGATACCACCTTACCTCTATTAGAATGACCATTATGCAAAAGTCAAGAAACAACAGATGCTGATGTGGATGCAGAGAAACAGGAGCACTTATACACTATTGGTGGGATTGCAAATTAGTACAACCTCTATGGAAAAAAGTATGGAGATTCCTCAAAAATCTAAAAGCAGATTCATTCAATCCAGCAATTCAACTACTGGGTATCTAACCAAAGGAAAGGAAGTCATTATATCAAAAAGACGCCTGCACTGGAATGTTTATTGCAGCACAATTCACAATTTCAAAGATAGGGAATCAACCTAAATGCCCATCAGCTGGTATGTGGATTAACAAAATGTGGTATATGTATACTATGGAGTACTACTCAGCTACAAAAATGAATGAAGTAATGTCATTTACGGCAACTTGAATGGAACCAAAGACCATTATCCTAAGTGAAGTATCTCAAGAAAAGAAAAACAAACACCACATATATTCCCTGATAATTTGGAACTAATTGGTGGGTACACATGGGTACAGAGAGAAGTAAAAGTCATTGGAAATCAGGAAAGGGGAGAAAGGGAGGAATAAAAGCCTACCTAACAGGTACAATGAACACTATTCTGGTGATAAGCACACTTATGGCCCTGACTAAAGCATTATAAATGCTATCCATGTAACGGAAACATTGTACCCCCTTAATATTAATATTTTGAAATAAAAATGAAACGAAAAAATTAATGGCATTCTTAGGCCTAAAAATTTGCCATTTTTAATAATTTTCTCTTGTATTTGAAAGTAATGAGTGTCCTATGCTTTCTGGTTGAAAATGTTATTCATTCGCTTATCTGCATAACTATTAAAACATACTAATAAAGTTATTAACACCCTTAAAAAAGACAAAGAATTAAGATACAATATAGCTTGTCAAAAAATAAATAAAGTTAGAGTAAAGAATAGCATTTAATGAAAGGCACTACTGAGAGAAAAATAAGTCCTATAAGAATAGAAAGAAGTGGAAATACGTTAGGTAAGGTCATAGTCTTTGCCTTTTGGAGCGCTAAAGAACTGATACTTTGCTAATGTTGATGCTATAATTTAAATCTTTTCAAGTATGTGAGTCAAAAATTAAGGAGTGAAGTTACTTACTTCCCCCTTGACTGAGGTGCCTTTGTGATATGTGACTAAATTAGACCTGCCACGCAATGTGACTGAAGATCATTTGTTGATTCTATTAATATTGAAACCTACTAAGTGCTCAGTGCCATAATCTTAAATCAGGCTCTTTTTAATAATTAGGCAAGTGGCTTCACCTCTAAGTGTAAAGATTAAATAACAAAAAAAAGAGAAAGAGCAGATCACTAAAGTTCAGCATATAGTATGTGGAATGAACTGTAGCTATTATTTTTTTGCTTTTCCATGTGACTTTTCTTACTGAACGCATCTGGATTTCAGGGAGGGGATCAAGTGCTGGAGAAAGCATTTTCCTGATTGTACTTGTAGAGAAAAACTTCTGAGTGTTTTATATTAATGGATCCTAAATGATGATGGAAGTCGCAAATCTCTTCATGAACCCAATGAAGAATGGCCACAAAATTTCCCAATGCATGGATATCTTTTATATCTAACAGTTTTGATTTTCTGAGCCTTTATATTTACTACTGAATGCAGAGTCAGTATTTAAGTGAGATGTTTAAGGTTATAGCTGGTAAGGTTTTGTTGTTGTTGTTGTTTGTTTCTTTTAAGATCAAATGAATTCAAGTGGAAAAGAGAGCCACTGGAACCCCTTGTGCGACATTTGAAATCTGTCTGGGAAAGTTGAAGTCTGAAATATGTCTGGGCATCTATTTTAGCAATGGAGATGAGAAAATGCCTTCTTCACTGTGTTTTCATGGGACTGTGTCCGTCAGTGCTGTAATATATATAAAGCATTTTGCAGAGTGCCTCATATAGCAAACACTTAAAAAGTGATACCTATTATTAGCACACTGATGATGATTTCTGAAATAAAATATATTTTGATTCATATAAAAACACAATGTCTTTTATTCTTTTAATGTGTTTTTATTTTCATTTAATACCAAGAAACCAAATAATTCTGTCCCAGTAAAACAACCTGTCAGAGTTAGATCAGCATTATGTTAAAGGGATATACATTGTCAACAATAGACATACAATAAATCATTTTCAAGGGAACTCTGATCCAACACAAAGTGCCAGCACATTGTGGTTTATGCTGTCTGCTGACCTTTAACTCTGTAAATTTAACTGTGGAAATCTGACTTAAATTATTCATACTTATTTCTTTTAATAATTTATAATAGTATAGCTTCCTTTTGAAGACATTAGAAATAGGGAGTAATGTAGTCACAATATTCAAAGTAACTCTTTTGAAACTGTCATGTATTTGGAAAAAAATGATAAACAGTTTACATGTGTTTAATACCTCCTCTGTTGACTTCTATTTTTGGTTAAATTATAGTGTTTACTTTGTTATATACCTAAGAGCAGCTTAAATAAAAAGCTACTTGTCTAACAATGGTTAAGCACTTCTTATCACCTTGAGGATTATTGAAATACATTCTGGGTGTAGATATAACAGAAGAGGTGGAATTTTTTTCCAGAAGCCATATTATGTGAAAATTTTTGCTGGAATACCTCAAATTCTGAACGATAAAGACCAGACAATTCCAGGTGGCCTAAATCAAAGGGAAAAAAAAAACCTCACATCTTTAAGTAAATCTCCATTATGTAGAGCAATGTATGATTATATGAAGGGTGGGCTCTGTTCTTTTCTTGAAGTTCTGGATTTTTTTTTTCTTGTAGAATTTTTATTCTGGCTATTTTATGAAAAATGCCTATTTATATAAATGAATTAAATCATAGCAAGGACTCCTAAACAGCTTAGTCTGCTATCAGGGAAAACTCAATAGTGGAGTTAGAATGTGATCAATTAAGAGACTTACTAAAAAATTGGTTTGTTTTGCTTTTAATATTAAAAAGAAATTCTTTGCATTTCAATTCTTGTCAGTTTGGCTTGCATGGTTGTAGCAGTTAGCAGCTTTTTGAGATTAGTTTAAATTTGAAATGCATAGCATTTTCAATTGTTGACAAGTTGAAGGAATAGATTTCTTCTTATGATTTTGCCACATTTTCCAGTTTCTTTTAGAAATGAGAAAGCCCCGTGGCCCTTACTGAAAACTTTTGCTTGGCATGGAATTTTGCAAGAAGTGCAGTCAAGTATTATTGACTCCTACTCTCAGCTGTAAATCATTTTTAAAAGGCTACTAGTTAACTTCATTCTTTGCCTTGACATCACATGAGCCAAATGAAATATGCTTTCCCTTTCCTTACGACAATAGCCACAAAATTCCTTTAATTCTTTACAAACTTCCCACTTAATAGTTTCTGAAGTGTGATGGGCTAAAGAGAATACTTGAGCTTTCGAAGATTTGATGATATTAAATTATTTCTTGTCTGATAGTGTAGTGGGTTGAATGGATATATTAATATATCCGTGTGCTAACCTTGGAAACCTGTGAGCGTGACCTTATTTGGAAAACGAGTTTTGAAAATGTAATGAAGTTAAGGATTTTGAGATGAGATCATCCTGGTTTATTCAGGTGAGACCGGAATCCAATGACAAGCATCCTTATAAAAGACGGATGCAGACAAGCTGCACAAAAAGAAGTCCGCGTGAATCTGGAAGCAAAGATGAGAGTGATGGAGCCACAAACCAAGGACCTCCTGGAACCCCCAGAAGCCGGAAGAATCAAGAAAAGATTCCCTGCTAGAGATCTGGAGGGAGCTTGGCCTTGCTGATACCTTGATCTTAGGTTTCTGGCTTCCTGAACAGAGAAAGAATAACTTTTTATTGTTTTAAACCACCAAGTTTGTAGTAATTTGCTATGGTGGCCTTAGGAAACTAACACAGATGGTAAAAATAGACTGCTCACTTGGAAACATGTAGATACGTGTCATGGAGTTCACCCTAAGATCAAGGTGACAATAGGAAAGAATTCCTTTTTCCTATTATTTAAATGAAATTCTTCCTTCATTCTGAGATCATACTACTCTGATTTATTTTAAAATTATGAGACATTTTTCTCAGAGCCCTGACATGTGACATAATCTTCTAGATAATTCTTATTGTCTGAACAATCAGCATTTTTTATAAACGAGGATACTGAAGCCAACAGAGACCAAAGTCACACAAATGTTGCTTGCACACAAGTGCAAATGGATTTCAAATTAGCTTGTTCTGGAGCCACCATAGCAGGGACCTATTTGACTTCATGGAAGGAAAGGACAGTGTATGACAATTCAGGGTATAGAGTAGTACCCGTGATACAGATCCATTTAGTATCTCCTCAGCATGTGATTGTAAAGCTTCCTTCCTCTCTTGTGAAAAATCCCCCATTTCATGAGAAACAAGAAGTCTGAATTAGAAATTTCTGATTCTACAAATAACAGCAGCTTCCACCAGTTCAATACATACGCTGTGTGCAAAATCAAGAGAGGGAATACAGGAATTATAAGCCAGCTGTGTGTCGATTCACCTAGTACCTATGTGTACCAGGCTCTGTGAGGTAGGCGTTCACTGAAAATAGCTATTTAAATGATTGTAACTGTGACCACGCCACAAAAGAGGAATACAAATGCTCTGGAAACATGTGCCAATGGATGGTAACAGCCAAGAGTTCACACAGAGTATCTCTGAGGAAGTAACAGTGAAGCTGAAGCCTGTGTGATGGGCAGGAGCTGGCTAAGGGAGAACCATGGAAGGACATTTCCTAAGATCCGAGGAAAGATGACCAAGCAAGGCGTCATTAAAACCCAAGGCTAATATTTTTATAGGAAAAAGAGTTGTAATATCATTTATCCCAATATTTTGAAATTAAGATTGAGGACCCTATACAAAAAAAAAAAGTGAGCATGTATTGATTAGTTTATTTAGGGACTAATACAGCTGTTAATTCACAATTAGTAGGAGATGCCCAATGTACTTAAAAGTATTTAGCAACATATTTGCCTGTGAGACTGTTTTTAATTTCAAGGAGGAAGGGTTGTGGTTACCTGATGTGTTGTCAGCTTCAGTAGTTTCAGCACTCTCTTATAGTTCACACGATGAGGCTAAATTGGAAATGTAACCAACAGGTGATCCATTAAGGACTTGAGTGCAGTTAAGTCTTCCTTTGGGATGTATACTTTTACAGCCAATAAACCTGCCTGACTAGCTCCTAGTCAGTTTGCTTGCCGATAATAAAGCCTCATAGTGTAACAAAGCGACACCCAGTAGAGCCGCTCCTCTTAGGTTTCCACTGTCAATATTGACTCGAGAAAGCCTCTTAAAAAGGTATGGGATTCAGCATTCCATTAGAAGCCCCCATGGGACTCAGAAAGAAGGTGACTGCCACGTTTTAGTTAGCTTTACCCAGGTTCTTGAAGATAACATTAAGTTTTTTAAAAAAAATTTAAATCATTATCTGAAATGAAAGAGAATCACTGAATGGCTTTAAAATTTGTGCTCAAAAATATTATTCGTCTGACATATAATGTGTGTATATATAGCCAGAAGGGATATCTTATGATGTAAGTCCTAATAACCAGTTGATTGAAAGATCATAAAAATTGTACCTGGGAGTGAGAATGACATTTGCCAGCAAGATATAATGTTACTTAATAGATTGGGGCAGCTAAAATGAAAGACTAGTGATAATAATCAGTAAGAAAAGGAATTGAACATTAATATTTTAAGTATATTGTGATTTTTAGGGAAGCATCCTCCTACATATTAAAAGCTTCAGAGGACTGTATCCCCCATGGTCATGGTTTTTCAATTTCTGCTTTAGTAGTAGAGTAGCTCATTGTACAGGTTACCTTTAAAAGGACTAAATACATTTAAAAGGCCAAAATGTTTATTGCTCATTTGTAGCAACTGTTTAGTAGAGAATTATGAAATCAATTTTGAAATGACTTTATTTTTAGTATCACAGGATGCTAACACTGTCAGGGTCTTAGAAACTATTGTCTTTTCCTCTCTAATTTTAAAGAGCAAAGCCTCCTACCTAGGTTTCTTTCCTTGGTCTTGCTCCTGTTCCATTCATTTTCACACCGTTAGGAAAGCAAGAGATCTTTTTAAAGCCATCTGCTTAATATCTTTCAATGGTTTCTCATTACCTACAGCAGCATTTGCCAAAGTGTGTGCCATGAACAACCAGCTCAGCCTTTTGTAATTTGCATTATTTTAAAGAAGGGATGTTCCACAATCATATGTGCTTGACAAACTGGGTTCAACCCGAACAAACAGTTCTCTTTTCTGAAGGACTTCTTAAACTCTTTGCAAAGTATACTCTGATAAAGGGCTAATATCCAGAATCTATAAAGAACTCAAACAAATCAGCAGGGAAAAAAATGAACAACCTCATCAAAAAGTGGACAAAAGACATGAACAGATGTTTTTCAAAAGAAGATAGACAAATTTCCAAAAAACCTGTGAAAAAATGCTCACCATCACTAATTATCAGAGAAATGCAAATTAAAGCCACAGTAAGATACCACCTTACCCCTGTCAGAATGGCCATTAATAAAAAGTCAGAAAACAACAGGTGCTGGCATGGATGCAGAGAAAGAGTTATGCTTTACACTTGTGGTGGGACTGCAAATTAGTACAACCTCTGTGGAAAAGAGTATGGAGATTCCTCAAAGAAATAAATGTAGACTTACCATTCAATCCAGCAATCCTACTACTGGGTAGTTACACAAAGGAAAAGAAGACATTTTATCAAAAAGGCACCTGCACTTGAATGTTTATCGCAGCACAATTCACAATTGCAAAGATGTGGAATCAAACTAAGTGCTCATCAATTGACGAGTGGATAAAGAAAATGTGGTATATATCTACTGAGGAGTACTACTCAGCTATAAAAACCAATGAAATAATGTCATTTGCAGCAACTTGGATGGAATTGGAGACCATTGTCCTAAGTGAAGTATCTCAGGAATAGAAAAACAGACACCACTTGTAGTCTCTAATAATTGGGAGCTAAAAGATGGGCACACGGGCACAAAGAGATGTAAAGGTCATAGGAAATCAAGAAGAGGGGAGGATGGGTGGGAGGTGAGGGACAAAACCTTACCTCTTAGGTATAATGAACACTATTCTGGTGACAGGCACACTAAAAGCCCCAACTTCAGCATTATACAAATTATCCATGTAACAAAAACGTTTGTATCCCCTTAATATTTTCAAATAAAAAAAAATTAGACAATGTTGACCAAATGTGTTTAGACACCGAAGTTTTTATTTTTCCTTCTTCCTCAAAACAACTCCTGGCACTTGTGATTTAAAGAATATACCCTACCAGTTGACAAACACTGTGCTGATTAATATGGTCCACAGTTCTAAGCGTGAAATACCATTCCATTCATTCAAAACTTGGCCCTTGCCTTTTGGTTCAACTTCCTGTATCAATGTTCCATTATCCTAAGTAATGTGTCTGAACTATGGAAAAACAAACACCACATGTACTTGCTATTAAATTGGAACTAACCGATGAGCACACATGTGCACGGAGGGAAGTAAAACTCAGTAGAAATCAAGCAGGGGGGAGGGGGGAGGAGGGGATGGGTGAAAACCTACCTAACAGGTACAATGAACACTATCTGGGTGATGGGTGCACTTATAACTCTGACTCAAGTATAACAAAAGCAATCCATGTAACCAAAAACATTTGTACCCTCATAATATTTTGAAATAATAATAAAAAATAAAATAAAATTTAAAAAAGAAAAAGTATATTACCAATAAAATAATTAACAAATGTAAAAAAATGTTTCACATTTCGATCCTAGATTACTCTCATTGTAATATAACCAACTAAAGTAAACTTTTCTGCAAAGCTGTTTTGCTGCATCTTCCTTCTGGAGTGCTTTTGCTTTGCGGGGTTCCCTCCTACTTGGCCTGCCCAGATTCAGTTCAGGTGTCAGCACTAGAAAGACACTGTCCCTTCCCTCTGCTGTGTTACCCGACGCTGGCAATGGTCCACAGCCCCTCACTTTATGTCTCCTCATGGCTATTGCTATACAGGGCTGTCCTCCTGTTAACTTGTAGGTCTCCCCTGCAGAATTCCCATAACCTTCTAGTCAGGCCTGTGCTTCCCTTTGCCTGCCCATTGCCTAGCACATTGGTGGCTCTTAGGAAAAACAATAGATATATCAGAGGGAGGAAAGGAGAAGGGGCAGCCGAGATCCCACAGCTGCGTGGCATGCTTTTCATGCCATTAGGGGGTCTCCGCACTGACCTGTGGACGTTTAATCCACGCCTCATCACAGAGAAATCCAGCAAGATGACACTATAATTAGTTTAATTAATTAGTTCAATTAGCCCTATGATTAATTTAATAATGCCCTTAAAGCCCTTCTAAAAATAAATTTTGAAGGGATGAACAAGGCACAAACAACATAAAAGAAAAAGTGTTAGAGACTACTTTTGCATTTAAATGATAGAATTGGGTTCTTGGTGTTTTAATTTTATTTACTTATTTTTCTTTTTGTCTTATAGATTATTATGGGTATATAAAAGTTGTGTATCTTTATAGGGCCCATGTGATGTTTGATACAGACATGCAAAGTGAATTAATCATATCAGAGTAATTGGAGTATGCATTGCCTCAGGCATTTAACATTTCTTTGTCTTGGGGACTTCCAATTCCACTCTTTTAGTTAAGCTGAGCATGGGTGGTCCCATTTTAGCAGCCATATATGAGCTTAAGAGAAACTCCAAATGTATTCCAGCTAGTATTTGGGTGTAACTGTTGGATCTGTAGTGTCTGTGGTGGCTTTTTCATGAGTCCAGGAAACATCAGCGATGACTTTACCATGGATATTGGTTACCTGGTCTCGGCAAAGCTGCTATTCAGTCAAGCAAGCACGTCGATTCACTGAGAGCCAAATTAAACTATGTCTTTTTGATGATATGGAGAAAAAGAAAGTAAAATAAGGAGAGGAAAAATTGGATTTTCCCTTTAAAAATGTATATAGGGCTCCCAGTGTTATCTATCCCTTTTTAAATGACACATTAAAATTGGAAATAAAAATTGACTTGGACTTCCCTCAAATAGAGTATCCTCAAGTGTCTGATATATAAAAAAAAAGTATAAATGTATATGTATAAGATTTCAGTGTTTGATATATATGAAAATCAGATATGTATATAAAATCAAACATATTAGTTTTCCAGTAGACAGTGATAGGATGATGTATCAGATACTAACATCAGTTCATGTATTTTGGTTAAATACATTATATATATATAGGATGTGTGCGTGTGTGTGTATGTATATATGTGTGTATATATATATGCGTGTGTGTATGTATGTGTGTATTAATCAAGAGTCTCTTGATTAATGCTTTTTCTGCTAAAATGTTAATTTCAAAATATTTTCAATGAGATAAATTCAATGAAATAAATTGAAGGCCTTCCTGACTTTTTTTTAGTTCTGTTCCCTGAAAAACGTATATGGAAAAATAGGAAATCTTTCCACTATTAATTTGGTTTTAAAATAATAACATGCCTAGAAAATACACAAGTATTGTTGAAAATTTAGTGTAGAAAAGGTTTACAGAAAACAAATGTCAAGGTACAGCGAGTAGACTGAAGAGTTAGCAGTAAGTCTGAGGAGTGTGAAAGCAGTTGGATGGGAGAACGGCTGATCCAACAAGCAGGAGAGAAGGACACACAGAGCAGGTTCCAGTGTCACTGGGTCATTACACCAGGAGGTGGAGATCAGAGTCCTGCTCTCCAAGGGAAAATACAAGGAGAGTGGAAGAGTTTGAATTCTAGGTCATCTTTCTGCAAAGTTATGGTCAGTTGTTTGTTTCACAAACCCTCAATGTCCCTCGCCTTTTAATTTTTCCACTTGAAATCACAAAGAATGAAGGATTTAAAAGAGTTTAAAAGGAGAACAGATTCATGTTCCTGCTGGGATTATATAACATTGCCTTGTCCCTGGACCAGGCAGTGACTTAATGATCACTGAAAGTCCCCTCCCTTTCACATACTTCTCATTTTTATTATTCTTTCCCAGCGTGAAGTATATTTTCATTAAATACATGAATTTTTTTTTTATATTCTAAAATCCAAGCATGTCGGTTATGGTCAAAAAAAAAGGAAATGTTCCCCGCATTATTGCATTATTTGTAAACAGAATATGAAAAGATACAAGAAAACCTTTAGGAGTTTCTTCTGACTTTGTCCAAGTGATACATATTTTGGCTTTTCTATATATTATTTTTATGAGAACTTCATTTCCCCCACACCATGGGAGCAGTTTGATTACACTATGAACTGGGCAATAGTGGAGTAGATTGAATCCAAAACAATGTTATATGTAGTGTTTATGTTCTGCTTGCATTTCAGTTTTCCTCCCATGAGTCTAGGTACAGTGTCTAATGTGGGAGGATGAGTTTGCTGAGAATTTCAGAGGAGGAGGGATCAGGACAGTGACTGGCTGTTTAGGGCAGGAAGCCAGGAGAAGAGACCAACATTCATCATAACCACGTGAAGGCTGGGAAATGGAAGTAATGAAATATTGTGTTAACCTGTCAATCAACCAATCAGGATTTAGGTCATTATACTGAGTGTGATAGAAAGAAAATTTTACTTTTGTATAGTAAACACCAATTTGAAGAGTAAAGATTTCCTTTAAACCATGCTGTACCGTGATTTCTATAATACGGTTGTCTTACAGAAACCCTAAATCAAAAATTTCATCTTGGGACTGTATTTTATTATATCCTTTCTAAAATACATTGGTTTCCATCAACTCGAGATGGATCTAATTTTATGTCCTATCTTTGGATTTAGTTTTTGTTAAGTGTATTAAACATCCCTGTTTCTGATGCAATGAGCAATCAAATAAATGTAGTCTCTTCTTATCTGGTGCTTATTAACTACAAACCATGCTGGTTTAAAATATGAAGTGGTTTATGGGACACTAAATTGAAACCATCTTGGCTAAAATACATTTGAAAGACACAACACGAGCATGTATCACTTTATTTTCATTTCCAACTGTCAGCAGAAATTGGAGGTAACACTCTTCCTTTCTGTTTGATTATTCCATTATCAACAGAATGAGGAGTGTTGGAGACATACATGCTGATTTAGTGTTGTGCTGATGAAACCATTCGGGTTGTGTGATATGTCATTTTTCACTGCTGCCTTATCAAGGTGTTTCAGCTGTGCCCAAACCAGCCTGGTAATTGCTTTAGTTGCTTGTGGCAAAGTTATGTCAATGTCAGTCCCTAAATGACTTTTGACTGCTTCATGTCAGAGGTTTCCTCCAAAGAAAGACAGGATAGTGGAGTTTTTATACCTGGGTATGGTGTTAATTCAAAGTCTGAATAGAGAGAGGTTCCCCCCACCCCTTCCAGTCAGGACTTCAGTGCAAATGCTGACATTTTATGTTTTAAAATGAAAGAAATACAGTTAAGATCATGATTCACTTCAAGTGTAATTTTATCTTATATCTATAGCTTTTCTTCCTTGATCCTGAGTGTAAATGTGAGTCAAGTGCAGCTTTGAATAGGTACAGTGTAATAGCGGTTATGATGTAGGCATGCTGCCTTGGGCAGTACCTGCTTAAGATATCTTTCTAATGTTTATGCACCTCTGGTGCCTTCCCCAAACTCTTTAAAGTCTTCAATTTAGGGTTTTTTTTTAATTATCATATGATGTTTGTATTTGAGGAACAATATGCAATTAAAGGGATGGCAGAGTTTCACTGTAACAAAATAAGCATCTACAACTTTAATAGTTGGCTTACAAGTTCATGTTAAGATTCAGGGGCACAAGCATATGTACATATACACTACCCAGTAGTGTGTGTCCACCAGTATGCACAATATGTTGTGGTCCTCTTTCTATATCCCTATATTTTAATTGTTATGCAGTAGACCATTGTATTGGTATATCATAATTTAGCCCAACTCTTCAAATTGAGCATTTATTTTGTTTCCTATCTATCCTGTTAAAAAGAGTGCTGTAATCATCCTTTTATATAGATCTAAGCTCACTTGTTGAACAGTTATCTCAAAACATATTTCAGACATATATTTACTGGATCAAAGAGTATGTCCATTTTAAGAATTTGTAAACCTATTGGCAAACATACCCCCAGAATATTTCTGCCAATTTATATTGTCACCTAGAGCACATAGGAGTACTGACTTCTCCATCGTACCCAAGACTAGAAGTTAGAATTCTTCGAAAATCTTATGAATGCAGTAAGTGGAAACACTGTGTCTCATAACTGTTTGATTTCTTTGGATACAAGTGAGGTTGAATAATTTTTATAAATCCTGTGGCTATTTTTATTACTGTACAATTTAAAAAGATATCAATGCAGGTTAAAATAACTAATGAAGATTTGCACTGTGCCAGGAAGAATGGTGCCAGAGTTTGGAGAAGGGGTAGACCATTCAAATGCCTAGAAGAGCTCTAGGGCAGGTGAGAGGAAGCCTGCAAGGTAGGGACTGTGCGGTGTAGCTGGGGTAGCTGCATAGCCCAGCCAAGACATGATAAGCTTTGTAAAATGGAGGCACCAGTGTTGTTAGATCTCCCAGATTTCAAAGAGAAGACTGAAATCAGATCTTTCTATTAAACTTCCTTTTAGGGAGCATCCTCTGAATGTTTTGTCCAAAGTCCATCTGCTGGCTGAATTTGGCTCTTGGACTATCCTGTTAAACTACTGATTTTGGTATACCAATCTGGCATTCCAGATCAAGAGAACAAAATGAGCAAAAGCTGGGAAACCTGGGAGAAGAATGATATGATAGAGTAGGACAGTCTGGAAATCTATCTTGGACAACTGATGGACAGGAAGGAAGTTGGGATGGAGAGAGTTATTTTGCAGAGGGTTTTGATACACAAACAGAAGTTTCTGCTGAATTCTAGTTTAAAATAAAGATAAGATTGTTCCTTCAAGTGTGTTTTGTTTTGTTTTTGAAAGGTTGACATCACTACTGAGGAGAGAGATGTAAGGAAAAGAACTCCAGAGAAGTTGCTCTAATATTCTAGTTAAGAGGTGATAGTGCAATAAATTGAGATGATGGGTTTAGTGATTTGAAAATGGGAAATGTGGCCACACTCGTTGGCTCATGCCTCTAATCCCAACACTTTGGGTGGCTGAGGCAGGAGGACCGCTTGAAGCCAAGAATTTGAGACCAGCCTGGGCAACATAGTGAGACCCTGTCTCTACAAAAACATTATAAAAATTAGCCAGATGTGATGGTGCATGCCTATGGTGGTAGGTCTTGGGGAGGCTGAGGCAGGAAGATCATTTGAGCCCAGGTATTTGAGGCTGCAGTGAGCTATGATTGTGCCTCTGCCCTCCAGCCCAGGTGACAGAGTGAGACCCTGACTCTGTCTTAAAAAAAAAAAAAAAAAAAGAAAAAGAAATGGGAATTGCGATAGAGACATAAAAGGGAATTTGATAATATGTTGTGATAAGCCATTGCATAAAAGATGCCTTTCATTCTTGTCTGTTATATTTTTGTAATTGTATGATTTTAAATTTTGCGTCTTTCTTCTTATAGGTGTAGGTATTCCTTTAGGAGACAGTCTCTGTAGGTGATGGTAGACATCAAAAATGCTTAGTATATTCTTTGCCATTTGTAATTGGATTATAGGAAAAAACAGCGATTGCTTATACATGAATGTTAGTGATTAAAGAAGATCCCAGTTTTTCTATTAAGCCTTTATAAAGGCTTATTATGCATAATAATACATAATAATTATTCAAGGGTTCTCTAAATAACTGAAGCTATTGTTAATCTGGGAATGCTATAACATTAGTTCAGCATTGAAATAATCAGTTGAGACTAAACTATGCTTAGACTGTATAAACAAATCCTCAACAGTGGATAATGAGGGCCAGAGGAGCCACATAAATCACTTTTACTATCTTTAATAAAGCATCTGCAATTAATTATAGAACACATGACTAGTCATAAGAGTTAAAACAAGGAGATAAGGGTATAATTCTACTCAGGCTTTAAAACTTTGGTGCCTAGGATAACTAATGTCTTCGGGTAAGATAGTTTTTATAAAACATACCAACTTGTTGGACAGTCCTTAAACTGTAGGGGGCTCATAGAATGAAATGGAAAATACTGCTACCTGTATAGCTAATTGTATTTGTGTTAGTATTTCAATGAAACTTAAATGTTATATTTTTGTTAAATAATTTATCTACATGGATCATAAATTTAAAGTAAATACTAAAAGATATAAAGGGAAAAGTATTTCTCACCTCTGGCCAAAAATTACCTAGTTCCCATACTGTCTCCTGCCACTGCTTCCAGAAAAGGTAACTGTGCCGTTTATGTATCCTTCCAGTTTCTTTATGCATCGACCAGCAAATGTGGAAGCGTATCTGTATTCTTGATTTCTCTCTCTTTTTTTCTGACTTTACAAAGAAAGATAGCATAATATACAAATGTTTTTACCACTTTTTTTTAACATGGTAGTATCTCTTCATTGTTTACACATACATAGCACTTCATGCCATAGATATAGTCTCTTTTACTAATTCTGTATTAATGTAGACTTATTTATTTCCAGTATTTAGCTATTAAAAACAGTGCTGTGCATGAGTGACTATACTTGCAGGATAAATTCCTAATGCATTTTCAGCAGTTGTAACACCTGCTATGTTTGTGAAGTAATTTTAGCCTGTCTGCCTGTAACTAAGTCAGGACAGCAATTAAATGAAGGTCTAAAGTTTTGGGCCATGATTAGTACTAGTTTATCTGACAACACTTATACCCAGACACTATGCCATATAGAGATTGCTCCCTTCAATCAGAGCTCAGAAGCTCTTCCCTCTTACAGACCTCTTTATCATCTGGCCTTTGTCATTAGCTAAATCCTTCCTACTCACCTACACCCTTCAGGAAGTGCTGCGTGATAGCTGAAAACATTTTGACCTTATAGTGGTCTCCAGTTACTTGTATCAAAATATCCGACACACCAGACTTAAGGTGGAACAGAGCCCGGTGGGGCAGCTTTCTCTATATTTTTGGAAATTTTCTGAGTTGTTGAACATGTGAGAACCAGTAGGGAGTGGGCAACCTGGGTCCTTCTTTTCCTTTTGTCTCCAGATGAAGAGAGGCTTGACTGGATCAATTTCAGCGTGACCCTTTCTACACTGTCAGAAGTCTCTTGTTTCATGCAGGCAGGAAGCTGCACCCGACCTTAGCTCTGCAAAGTCCCTTCAGGTTCTCCTGGAGAGTTAGTTCTATTCTGATTTCCATGTTTGATTAACAGAAAATATGTAGTTCTTTTTTTTTTTTTTGAGGGAAAGAAATTGAGAAACATATTCTGTACCTAGTGTTTCATGGCATGTGGATGGAGTGAGTAGTATCCGTATGGATAGATACTAATAAGAAGAATTTGAAATATTCTATATTATGAGAGTCCCTCTTGTTAAATGGAGCCAAGAGAAAATGTCCCTTTAATAGTAGATAAATATTCAGTTCAGACTAGTGGCCTGTGGGCCAATAATGGGAAATTCAGAAGTCGAAATCCATTAAGAGAAATGATAGCCAGTAGACCATGGAGCGATAGCCACTGTTAAGCTGATTTCTAGGCAACTACATGGAACAAAATGTGTACAATTCTTAAAGAGTGGAAAATTTGCCACTAAGTCCATATCTAGACATGCCAAAAGAAAAGAATGTTTATTTTTAGAATGATGTAACTATCTTGTTTGTGCATATTGGTTTTGACCTGCATTATCTCCAAAGGTCAACTTGTTACCTAATCATATTGGTATCTAAACTGCAACAGATAGAAATTTCTTTATGGCAGTTATGTGTAGCCATCATGATTTAGCACTAATAGCATGTCTGGTGGGAGACCCTAAAGTCTAGAAGTTTATGATGTTTCTGAATATTTGACATTCCCCTTACTTCAGCAGCTTGCTATGTGACCAAGGCCATTACGAAAATGGATTGTTATTTATTAATTCCACAGATACTCACTGAATGTTCACTGTGTGTAATTTATTGTGTTAGGTGTTATGAGTAAAATAATTTGAACATGGCAGTCGCTGTCCTCAGAGATATGAACACACATATTATTGTAACTGTTACAAGAGATTAAAATGTAATCTGTGCCCTCGGTGAAGACATTTTAAGGAAGAGAATGTAGCTTCCACATGGCAGATCAAGAAATGTGTCATGGAAACCTACACCCTCTGATTGGGCCTCGACAGTGAGTAGGATGTGGATATGGAGAATTGGGATTAAGGGGCTGTTATGGATTGAATTGTGTTCCCTTAAAATTCGTATGTTCAAGTCACAATTTCCTATAGCTCAGAATGTGGCCTTCTCTGGAGATAAGGTCTTTACAGAGGTAACCCAGTTCAAATGAGGTCATTAGGGTGGGCCCTAATTCAATATGACTAGTGTCCTTATAAAAAAGGGAAATGTGAACAGAGACACAAAGAGAATGATGACTTTGTAAAGAGACTCAGACAGAACAGGGCCATCTAAAAGCCAAGGAGAAAGGTTTCTTCTGGAACAGAAGAAACCATTTCTGCTGACACCTTGATTTCAGACTTGTAGCCTCCAGAATAGTGAGACAATACATGTCTGTTGCTTAAGCCACCCAGTTTGTGGTATGTGGATATGGCAGCCCTATAAACTACTACAAGGACATTCTGAGCAGAGGAAACAGAGTCAAGGAAACTGTACAGAGTTAGAGGAGTTAGACTGGAATGTAGAGTACTCGAAGGAGTAGATGTGAGTGAAATGGGAGTGGAATGAGATTGAGGAGGGTCTTGCAAGTCAATGCTATAGCACTGGGGACACAGAGTGAAGTCTCAAAGCAATGTGTCACAAATGACAGCAATCACGCTTATATGGTCTACTCTACTCATTGTAAGAAGCTGCTTTCAATTGAAGGCGACTGACCTAGACCCTTCCTAGGTGCCCCAGTCCTACCCTGTGGGAGCAAGAACTGTGGGATCAATATCTCCAAGCATCTGTTACCCATTTGTGGATCCCCTATTTGAAAGTGTTGCAATAGCAAACAGGGAGCCATTGAAAGTTTTCAATCGGTGGTGTGACACGGTGAGGGTTATGCTCTAGGATGATTGACTTTAACAGGAAGGTGCCAGACTGGGCAAATGACTGGGAAGCAGTTGCGATAATACGGGTAAGAAATAAGGAGGTTTTAAAGTTGGACAGCAGCGGTGGTAGGAGATAGAGGATATGGCTTTCTCCTTTCCGCATTTTTGTTATTGACCTTTGGTGGCTTTGCTTCTGCAACTGTTAAGGTGTTTCTTTCAACCTTTTTCTTATTGGTGATACGAAAGAAGATAATTTAGAATAAGTTGGTAGAGAAGGAACCTAATTTCTCCTTTTGTGGTAGTGCAGTGTTGTAATTCCAGAAGCAATTCTCATAAAACTAAAGCTAGTTTGGTTATAGATATTCTAATAGGTATTTGACAACTTACAGAATTTATAAGAATAGATACAGGACATTTGGTTTCTTTTGTTACTTCTGCTATTTGAAAAATTTGTTTACTGCTGACATGCAACTTAATTGCTTAACATGGGACTTTCATGCACAAGTTTAGAAATATTTGTAAAAGCTGATTAAGATTTGGGGAGAGCCATCAATAAAAACTGGAGGCAATAATACACAGAAATCAATTTGGTTGTCCTGTGGTATTAAATAAAACTTTATTACATTATGTCACTAGGCAAACTAAATTCATATATCTAGATATGTTACCTAGAGTGGTAAAGCATATTTGTGAAATCGATAAGAAATTGATATTTGGTTATTTATCGTGGCAATTTCAATGTTTCTTCGGGGCATTTTAAAGAAAACAATCCTTTTAAAATACATTTCAGAAGGTAAGAAATTTTCAAAGTATGAACTAACTTATTGGAAATTGCAGAGACAGTCTAAAGTTTCTTGAACTTTTAACTTATTATTACCCAAAGATATCATGATGCCGTGTGCTGCTAACCAGATTATTTTATTGCCTTTATCATTTGATGTATGCTGTAGGTTACATTGATTTTTGGCTGCGACATCCCTGCAAGATGCAATTTTTTATTTTCTTTGACTTAAACTTTTAGTATCCTTTTTTGACAGCCACTTAATTGTATTGATTTTTTTCTAGGTCAGTTGTAATTTAGAGAAGAACATTTTACTATATTTTGTTTAGAAAATATTGGCCTTATTGGCTTATAAGAAGCAATATTCTGAAAAGTCTGGCTACAAATGCTGCCAATTCACTGAATAGACTACTGAAGTAATAAGCAGACAGGAGTAAAATGATTATTCCAAACTCATTATTTTAGGAGGGTTTCCCCAGGAAACAGACTCACAAGATGAATATGTTCTTGCAGCCAATTTGTGAGGCAGTGTGCTCAGGTTCAACATCTGTGGGGAAAGTGAAGGAATAAGGTTGCAAAAAGGGAGTTGAACTGTGATGTAGTCAAGGCAATGACCCCAGCTGACCCCTCAGGGATCTCAATGGGTGATCTCAGGGTATGGCCCTTCCAGCCTGGAGGGGGACCGAAACTTTATACCTGCATACCAACCAGTCGTTGGACGTGGCTACTCCTAAGGTGGACGTATGGCTTTCAGCTTTCAGTTGCCAGCAATTCTCAGTAGCTGAGGGGAATGAATGAGTACCTAAGCCCTGAAGGAGGGGTCTGGGTGGCACTCCACAGCATCCCCTACATTCAGGGTTATTGATATATATATCTATAAACAACTTATTTCAGAAAGCATATTCAATTTCCAGTGTTAATTATTTATCATATGTAATGGGTGCAATGTACCCTACACTGTCGGGGTGATGGACACACTTACAACTTTGACTCAAGCAGTACAAAACCAATCCATGTAACTAAAACATTTGTACCCTCATAATATTCTGAAATAATGATAATTATTATTTCTTAATATTTGAAATATTGGGTATTTATTTACTTATTTACTTATTAAGAGACAGAGTCTCACTCTGTCACCAA
Source organism: Avahi laniger (assembly GCA_963575035.1). NCBI lineage: Eukaryota > Metazoa > Chordata > Mammalia > Primates > Indriidae > Avahi > Avahi laniger. The sequence continues at coordinate 88,595 of CAUYSK010107463.1, read as the reverse complement.
GGCTGGAGTGCAGTAACATAATCATAGTTCACTGCAGCCTTGAACTCCTGGCTCAAATGATCTTCCTGTCTCAGCCTCCAGAGTAGCTGGGACTACAAGTGTGAGCCACTACACCCTAGCTAATTTCCTTTATTTTTAGTAAACATAAGGTCTTGTTGTGTTTCCCATGCTGGTCTCGAAGTCCTGGACTACAGCCATTCTCCTGCCTTGGCCTCCCGAAGTGCTGGGATTACAGGTGTGAGCCACCACGCCTAGCCATATTTGGTATTTAGACATTTCTATTTGTTACTAGAATCTACAAATTTCCTTTGTTAAAAATTTATCTTTAGAAATTGAGAGGGAAATAGTCTACATATTAAATTCTAATTTCCATCTAACTCTCAAAAATCATATGTAACATTAGTAAGAGGTCCCTAGTGGTATGTCCTGATTAATATCAGTAGAATTCAGTTCTCTTGCTGGCAGCTAAGATTAAGGTATCTAGTGTTGTTCATTACCAGTCAGAAGAAGGTTATCAATTGTAAATTAAGAATATTGGAAATACTCAATATAATATCTTTCTTTTTGTATTTCCACTTTGATAGTAATCATATAACTTTTCTTTTCAAAGTAAGTCTTGTCAAAGAGATTCCACGGTACCTTCTTATGATGCTGAATTTAAATTTGTGGTATAGGAATATTTTATAGGGATGCATCACTTTTAATTGCAGCTTCATTTATACTTAAGAAATATTTTTTAATATGTAGGAAGTCTAATGTATCCCTCTTTGCTACACACTGTTGATGTAGTGATTAAAAAACTAGATTAGCCATCAAAAGGCATAAGTTCTATTCCCATATTTATTTTAAATTCTATTCTCATTTCCTTGAACTATCAGTACTGTTATTTATATTGTGCCATGAAGTAAAATATATTTATATTTTTACACATATGTTTCATTTACCCGGTTAAGCTGTATGTTCCTTTTGAATAAAATTGTGTCTTCTTTGTAGCAGAATACTTTTACACATTTTAGAAACTTAGTCTTTGTGGGGGCAGGATGAAGATGATTTGAGTTTAGTCAGTTTTGGCTGCTATAACAAAGTACCGTGGACTGAGTGGCTTATAAACAATGGAAATTTATTTCTCACAGTTCTGGAAGCTGGAAGTCCAAGATCAGGGTGCCAGCATGGTCGAGTTCTGGTGAGAGCCCTCTTCCGTGTTGCAGACTGCAGACTTGTCACTGTATCCACACGTGGTAGAGAGCAGAGAGATGAGCAAGCTCTCTCATGACTCTTATTAAGGGCACTAATCCCGTTCGTGAGAGCTCCATCCTCAGGACCTCATCTACTCCTCATTACCTCACAAAGGCCCCACCTCCTAACACCATCACGTAGGAGACAGGATTTCAACATCTGAATTTGCAGGGGACATACTCATTTAATCCAAAACAGAATCATTACTTCAAACCCATTCTCCAATTTTCACTGCAAAATTGTTAAATGTGTTACACTTGACTTTAAAGGATATTTATAAAGACTCAAATGGATGGCATTTTCTGGTGACTCAAATGTTCTGTTGAGGATGGCAGGGCAGAAAAGGAAAAGGACTGGAGTTTTTGATAATGTCACTGAGCCACCCAAGGGACTTTGTTTTCTTCACTTTTATATCTCTGGCTCCTAAAACAGTGCCTGACAATTACTTGGCACTTATTAAATATATATATTTAAGTCAAAATGGTATTGAAATATAATGAAATATTCTAAATGTTAAAAAAAGAATAGCATTTAAAACTCTTAACCACATTATCAATCTGAAAACATGAAGTATGCCCAAAGTTAAGAAGAAGCCATAGATAATTTGCCCATATGTAGAATAAAGAAAATCATGAAATAGTTTATCATTTCTCCCATTCAATAAGGAGCTGTAAAATGAAGACAGACTTCTCTAGAATCTCAAAATCATCATTTTATCTCAATTGAAAGTGCACTATATATATCTGGTAGCAAATAATCAGTGCTTTGAAATTGACTTATTACAATAGATAAAGATTTTTGAGATGCCTTCTTATTTATTTAAGTCGCTACCATCCATTTACAAGTTGCTAAGGTGAGCTATTTTAATTGCATAAGTCTATTTTCTCTTTCGTTTGAGACTCCCTGTGTATTAGTTTTTGGAATGGCCTGTGGTAGATAGCAACGAAGCCCTCGGGCAGTCCAGTGCCTCTGGTAGGGCTAAGAGCCATGAAGTTGTGATTGCTCCAGGTAGCATTTTTAGGTGCCAGGAGTACCTGAAAGAGCTGGTGTCAACCCTGCCTTTGTGAGGCATGACCATTGCAGCCTGGTTGTCACCTGCCTTAGATCCAGGACCGTGCATAACACTGTTCCAAATGATCAAGTTGGAGACATTTCAATTTTGCTTTTACCATTCTCCACAAGGAGTGCTAGTTTTTTGCATCATGTTATTTTTAATTTCATATTGGCGTTATAGAACATGAAGTACCAGAGAATATATAAGCTTAACACCTGCCATTTAAAATTAATTATGAAACACCTCACTTAACATTATAAACACATTACTCTGTTGCATGTGCTTAAAATTTTATTTTGAAATATGGGTGGTCCTAAGCCACTTAGCTTAATTGATTAGACTTTGGTGCTGATGAGCCTGGAGTTGCTAGTTCATTTTCTATGAGGTCAAATTAGCTTCCCATAGATAAGAAACCAAACATGGCTTTTTGCTTATACTTGACATTTTGCAGTCAGGGGGCACGTTATATTTGATGAAAAATATTTTCTCAGACATTCTTCCTTGAACTTCACGACAATCCCAGAAGGAAAAGTTGAAAAATATTTTTATTTCTATTTTCATTTTACAAATGAGGTAATTGATGCCTGATAAGATACATGTACTTGACACAGCCAGAAATTTTCTAGGCCAGATTTTCTGCCTTGAAATCCCTTTCTTTTTCTTATCCATACACTACACAGCAACTCAAAAACTGCAGTCTGATGTTCAGGTGCCTTTGTCCCAGAAGTGGCCTATATTGGTTGCTTTGCTTTTATTAACTAGACAATTTAGAAAGCAATTATATAAGTTGGTGTGCATTTCACGTTGTGCCCTGTTTAAGTACAGTTCTTTGTATTCCCCATGATTTTGTTTGCATCACATTACTTTAAATACATTTAACCAAATTTCCTCACCACCTTTAGCTATGGGAAGTAACCAGTATTAAGAATCAAACTTCTGATAATGCTAATGAATAATGGTTACATCAGCATACTGAATAAAATTAGAAACTAGTCTGGATATTTAAATCATGTAGCATTTAGGAGACTATTTTAAATATTAAAATAAATAAGTGTGTTCAATTCTCCAGCTCTCATCTTGACAATATTCTTTGGCTGGCTTGAGCTGATGGTGCTGGCAGTCTCTGTGAGCTTGTCAGGAAGATGCATGAGGTCCCACTGCTGGCTTTCCTGTCTGTGTTCTGGGCCTCAGTGATTACAGTCTCATGGGATTGAAAAGTTTTGATTTATACACAGATCATCTTGGTTTCACTACAGCATGGATGAAGCTGCAGGAAGAGGAAATGATCTTCCCCAAAAACTAAGGGCATGCATAGGTTTGGTGAGAAAAAGTAATACTATGTTATCTGTTATCATTGACTATATAGAACATTTTCTATACAGTTCATGGGTATACATACATTGTGAGTCATTCTTTTGTTAGAAGAGTCATATCTGATTAAAAAATGATGCTTTCGAAGTTTTTGTTCAACTCTCGCATTCTCCATTTTCTTTTGAAGTGATGAATATAGAGATTTTTACAGAGTTTGAATGTTTAACAATAGACACTTTACAGAGTCATTCTTTTTTTTTTTGCAGTTAAATGAAGGATGGTAGTTTTGTTAAATAGCTCCTCTTCTATTTCCAGCAATCAATCTTTAAATTCACTAATATATTGACCTAACAATATGTCTCCTTATATGGAGAAGAACTGAGCATCTGATCTCATTGCTGATTTTACAGCATACGTAACATTTTATTTTTCTGAGGTCATATACAATAAATTAAAATAGTGTGGCAAATATCTGAGTAACTCAGGCTAAAATGTATTACATAATTCATCAAGTTCAATTTTGTTAAGCTGGAATTCTTTGCTGAAATAATTTTATTTCTCAAATTTAATTTCTTGTTACATACGTAGAAAACCGATACACTTCAATAAATAAATAATTGTCTGATATGTGCACTGAATTATTTCCTTCTTAGTTTATAATTTTTTTCTTATAGAATTATAATTATTTCCTTCTTAGTTCTGTCCTCTTACCTCTGAACTCCTCATCTTGTGTGTTTCTTCCTTATATTGTTATGGTTTATAGTATGCATTTAAGAAATATCTGTTGAAGTAAGCCAATGGCTAAGTATGTTTTAAGGACTTAAGACATGAAAGTCTGTAAATGAAAGTTTAGGCCAACTGACTGGCTGATATTTGGTGTTAAGTAATGGTTACTGACAGTCCTGTAGCAGGATTGCTAGAGTTTAAATGCTAGTGTCATTTCTTATTGTTCCATGGCTGTGGATAATTGATTTAATCTCTGTGTCAATTTCTTCATTTATAAAAGAGATTTTGTAAGATTTAAACAAGTTAATATATGTAAAGTTTTTAAAATATACCCAATGAGTGTGAAAATATTCATGTTACCTGCTACTAGTGTTTCTTATATGGATTAGCTTTACCAAATTTATCAAGAAGGGATAAGGCCACTGTTTTGATTCTACAGGATGCATTGAGTCAGCTCTTTCATCCTTTCCATATACCTGAGCATTTCAAAACCTTAGGATTTTTGTTACTTATTTTATTTTGTTTTAGCTTTTGTTTTTTCAGATTAACTCATTTTCTCCAGAAAGCCCTTGATAATACTGTTATAATCTTGGATGAATTACCAATTCATTCCTTAGAAGCCATTATTTCTTTACTATCAATTTATCAATTTTTCAAGGCATTGGGGTAATGAGACAACTTTGCTTTGATGAGAGCAAAGATGCATAGGGATAGAGTGTGGGATGGTAGAGGCTGAGCAGCCAGAAGAAAGAACTGAATCTAGCAATTAAAGTAAGAAAGAAGAGAGACAAGAAACAAGCAAAAATTGAGGAAAACACGAATAGACTTTATTAGTGCTTAGAACTCTTTCACTTCATTATTATAAAAGCCAGCGACTTTGGTGATTCCCCAAAAAGGTAAACATAGAATTACCATAAGATCTAGCAATTTCACTCCTATATATATATATTAAAAAGAATTAAAAGCAAAGCCTCAAACCGATACTTGTACACCCATGTTCATAGCAGCATTATCCACAAGATACAGAAGGTGGACACGGCCCACGTTCCCAAGAACAGGTGAATGGATAAACAATATGTCATATGTACATACAAAGGAATGTTATTCAGTCATAAAAAGGAATGAAATTCTCATGACATGCTATGACAAGAATGAACCTTGAAAACATTTTGTTTATTTGAGTGAAATAAGACAGATATAAAAGGACAAATATAAGATTTCACTTATGTGAAATACCTAGAATGGGCAAATTTTTAGATTAAAAAAGTAAAGTAAAGCTTATCAGGTACTAGGGCTGGGGGCAGAAGGAAGAGTTATCGTATAATGGGTACATGGTTTCAGTTTAGGAAGATGAATAAGTTCTAGAAATAGATAGTGGTGATGATTACACAACATTGTGAATGTTCCTAATGCCACTGAACTGTACACTTAGAAATGGTTAATATGGTACATTTTTGTTACTTATATTTTAGCACAATTTTTTAAATCCAATGAGGTTTGCTTGTTCTCTGTTTTACAGAGTTTGTGAGACTTGCCCAAAGAGACCTAGCTCATCTCTATTTCTGCTGTATTATGTGCTGCTATTTCAAACCTCTGATTTATTTTAAGGATTTATTTATTTTCTCTACAGTTTTCTTTTTCTAAAGCTAGCCTTGCTCAGTGGAAACCACTGAATTCTCAGATTGCTATTTAATATTACCCATAGTGATTCCAGAAGAGAAGAAATTAAAATTAAAATACTAATTTTAAATAAACAACTTGCTGAAGGAAGCCATTACAAATAATTCACAAAATTTTTATTGAGTGTCTACTATGTAGCAATTCTAAGGTATGGTTATTGTCTTCAGTGAACTTAGAGCCTGTTTAAGAACATAGGCATGCAACAAAAGATTAAATTTTAAATAAAAGCCCAAAGTTATATAAGCAAAGTCTTATGTGAGTGCAAAACAAGGAATATCAACCACATTAGGAAGGATCAAGGGTGTATTAATAGGAGAAAGGGTACACATGCTCAGAGTTGAGGAATGTGTAGCATTTCAACAAATAAAGTAACATAGGAAAAGCATTCCAGTCCAAGGAAACAGAAGAGAAAAAGGCTAGTGTAATAAATGGTATGTGTTTTGAAATGGCATGTATATAGTCCTATCTCCCATTTTTCTCTGCTTACCCAGGTCAGAGATAAAAACTTAAGTCATAACAATTATTCCCTTAGTATTTAATATATTCGCTTCCTGTTATTATCAGAATAGTTCCCCTGTTTCAAATTCACAACTATGTTACATATGTGCCTTTTATTTTGAGTGCTCTATAATCATTTTTAGAAGTGGAAATGCTATTGATAATCAATATATTTAGATACAATTCCAACTTGTCTTGAATCAGTGGCTTGCTGTCAGCCCAGGCTAAGCAGGCCTCATATGTAGTAAAAACGGTGTTTGTGAGATTGCTTAAGCATTTCTGTTACAATGACAGCTACTGATCTTTTGTCTAGAGTACCATGATCATCTAATTTCTTTGAAAATCATAATTCCTGTTTTTGACACTAAACCCTTACTACACAGTCTTTCATAAATTTATGTCTTACTGTCAATAGGAAAGACTCACACAACAAAATTGTATAATACCTCTTTGTATCTGCTTTTGCAAGACTCTATATAATTTGGCAAGACTCTCTGAAACTAGTTCGGTTTGTAAAGGAGACAGACTATTCCTAGCCAGACTGCTTGTATTCAGTGCCATTGGGGAAAATTTGATTGAAAATTACACACGCAAGAGTCCTTCCAATAATTTTACTATTCCAATTCATCAACTTTAATAATCTGAAGTATCTATCTGCTAGTTTGCTGTATGTACTTTCTACTATACCTCTTATGATTTTTGGTTCATCAAAAAAGACATTACTAAAAATGCAGTGAGTACGTAAGTAACATGATGTCACATATTCTCTTCTTGAATATATGACACTGTTGAATTTGGTTCCTAGTTTTTTCTTTCAGTGGTGGCTTCTCAGATTTATTTTATAGTTCACCGTTTAAAGTATAAGCTCATCTAAACTTGGTCTTGTGTCTTTCAAATATAACCTTACTTTCTAGGCAACGTTCAACATTAGCAGATATAGATACACTCAGAAATTACTCTGACCTCAGTCTTGTATGTTCTTGAGCCTTTTCATCTTTATTTGCTATGCATAGCATCCTCATGTGTCTCTAATTTTGTCAGCGATGAAGCTAAGGCTTAGCAACATCAAGTGACACTCCCAAGTAGAATAAATGATACCGATCTAATAACATGGCCCCAAATCTTTGCTCTTAATGCTAAAAACTATTACTTTTATGGGATTTTTCTTAACAGCACACATAGGTGCCCAGGACTGGAAAACTTAGCATTTAGTTACTTTGATAAGGAAACATTTCTATTGATTAGTTGTTGGCAATATTGCTGATGGTTGAACTTCTACTTAATCTATTGGAAAAGTTGGGTTTTCTATGTTTTTAACTTACCATAGACAATGTAAACTATTGGTAAGAATAAGTTGTTTTTTTTTTTTTTTTTTTGTTCTGGAGTAAGGAGCTGGTACAGAATGAAGTTGAAGTGACCTCTTATGTGGATATGAACATATAATTGTCTTAGGTGATAGTTAAAGTCAGACAAGGTTTAATTTCTGATAAATAACTGCTATGGGTGATAGTTAAGGTCAAGAGAACGAGGAGGGTTCAGAGGAATAGATGAAGACCGTTTACTAAATTGCTATTTAGAAAGTCCAGAACCATGGACAGCTCCCCAACAACCAGGATGTTCTGATAGTCTGAGCAAAATGGGAATATATATCCTGAAATCTACCAATTTATTTGATTTTTCTGGCCTCCTACTAGTATTTTCTAATTCTAAATTTTATTTTCCTTTTTAATGCATGGCATTAAAAATTATATGAGGAAACCATACTCATTATCCCAAGAACGTCCATTCTTTTTTAAGACTACAACACCTTCTTCATTGGCTGTCAGCCTGAGAACATGTGTCTTTAGGAAGCCATGGGAAGGAGCAGGTAGACTTTCATTCTCTACATTAAACTTATAAACTTACGGTGCTCCCCATTTTTTTAAGCTGAAGGAAGATCTAAATCTGGGACTATAGCCAATCTTTCCTCTATGAAATTGAAATTCTCACAGTTTTGGCAAAATGGTTAGTTTAGTTTACCTTTTCCTGTTTGGACCAATTTTTTTTTTTTTTTTTTTTTGGCTTCCTTTTTATAATGATCCTCATGGGTAATTTCTTTTTAATCACTGCATTTCTTCTTTGTCATTTAGTTCTTCGCTAGCCAATGCCTGCTATGCTGGAATACCCAAAACTGTGCCTGTTTTTTTTTTTTTTGGAACATTAGTATATTTCTTCTCTCTGGCCTCTTTTTAATCCATCTGCTTCAACTTTACTGTCCAGAACAGTTTTCTCTAAGGTATCCCACTATCATTTTTCTTTCTTTACCCAAGTAAGCAGACTTATATAGGATTTTAAAATATAATAGGATTTTAAATCCCAAATCTCCTGTTTCTCAGTCAGAAGAACACAAGTGATTTACTTCTTGCAGTGCAAGATAACAAAACAAAAGACCTTATTTTTTCTCCTGCCTCTTGTTTCTTCCCCAAATTCAACAGCTGCTTTAAGCCATTGGCCTGTATCATTTAGTCATGATGTAGAAAAGTTATCTCCCTGGAGAATTTTTATGGAGCAACTTTTGGGCAACTGGGAAATTTGTCATGTCCGTAGTGACCACAATGGCAAGCCAGTTTTTCTCATACCTGTACATATTTTTTAAAAATTATCTCTAGACCCCCTTCTGTATTTATGGGAGGAAAACTTGGCTTCTTCTGTAAACTTAAAGGCTTGCTATGTTTTTTTCTCTTACCATATTCAAGGTAAACTTGTTTGGCACTAATCTGATGAAAGATTTTTCAGAGGTGATGACTTATTGTTTTTCCATGAAGCATCTTTTAGATTCAAACTGTTATTACAAATGAAAAATTTACTCTATTCATTCATTCATATTTCTGTAGTTTTTCTGATTGAATGTGTATTACATTATACAACTCTTGATTTTATTTATGTAAGGCCAATAGCTTAGTTGTCGCTGTACTATGTGGGCCTGTAAGTTGCCATTGACTATATTATTATAAGTTCTGACCTTTAAAGAGATTTAAAGGAGATGTTATATGCAGTGATATACCATAAAATTTTAATTTCTTGGTAATCACAGTAATAGAAAAAAATTCATGTTTTGTTTTAATGAGCAAAAAATAATCATAATTTGGCAAATTTTAGATACTTGGATTTTAAAAGTTTTATATTTAGACAGAAAGGAATTAATATATATTTTAATACCTACTCTATTAAAGTTGACTTTTATACAACAGTTAATTACATCCTTAAAATTAAGTGTTATTTTTTAAACTTTTAATTACTATTGTCATGTATATAAAAAGCTGAAATTTCACCTTTGAGTTCTACTCAGAGAGATTAAGTAGTGTGCTTAAGGTTACTCAGTTAGTCAATGAAATTGCTACAAAGAAAGCATAGGTCAGTCTAATACTAAAATCTTACGATTTTTCTGTTTTAGTATGTTGCCTTCTGCCACTGGAATAGAATGTATCCTGAGATTGTGATTTCTGTGTTACAAGTTAACTAAATGTACCATACATCTGAAATTATATACTCAGATTTATTTCCCATAACTAAAGATATTTCAATTTCAATCAAACGCACATTATAATATTTGAAACTATTTAAATAAGTTATTATTTGTTTGATGGGTATTAAAATCACAAACACAATATTTGAATTAAAGTGAACAATAATTAATTTTTATTGTTTTATAATTGTTTAATTATAGTTAAGTTGACAATGCAATGAAACACTATTAATAGTGAATGGCCTGATTAGCTGTCTGTTATGTTTTATTAATTAATATATAACACTAAGATAATTCTAGGAACTGTTTGTTATCCCCTGTGCTAACAGTTACTACATTTGCTGTAAGATTCAGGAGTGATAGGAGAGATATAATAGAAATTTTTCCTCTATCATTTTATATTTTAGTACTAATTTTCTTACTCTTTTTCTCAAATACATTTTTAATGAGGAATTGTTCAGTAGATTTTATGAATATTAGGTAGTGGAAATAGTTGAAAATTTGTATCCAGTTTGAAAATATGGATACGATACTCAAGACCTTAGTTTTCTCTATATTTATATAATCTATAGCACATAGATTTCTACTTATATCTCTGTTTAAGAATTAAGTGAATAAAACTACCGTATAATTTACTTTTATTTAAATGCAACTTTGCATGGGTCACTTGGTTTTAAAAGCAAATTTATATGAATTAAATAAATGCTAACTAGCCTGGTTTCCATAAATTCTATTGAACAATTATGAAGCTTTTCATGATTAAGAGTACATTTAGAACACAAAACAATATAGAAATATCTAATAAATAGTGAGATGGAAGAAGGAAAATTTCTGGCCTCTCTTTCCTGCTAGATTATCAGCATCTTCAAGGCTGGGCATATATTGCTGTGATAAGCAATAGTGTCTAGGGTGATACAGTAGCCAAGGGTTCTCAAATCATTTTAAAGTGTTAAGGTTTATGTTTCCATCACTAATTTACATTTACGTAATTTTTTACTTAGTGCTTTTACATAAATAACAGTTAAGGAAATGAATATATTTAAAATGGCAAAGGTAGTTTAAAAATTCAGTTCACCTCTCTTACAGATGATCATCAAGGTCTGTGAGAAGATGTTGGTAAATACTAGTATATGTTCTCCAAGGCCAATCTCTAGTTTATTCTTATGTATTATGTTTTAAAAAATCATTTTTTTTCTTTATAGTTTAAGAAGAGCTTAGCGGTACTGAGAATTATGCCTATTTTACTACATATTAATTAAATAAACTTAATTGTTTTATTATTTACCCTCTACAGATTTCTAATAAACTTAACTACACATGGAAACATTCAGTGTATTGTGTTAAGTAATTGAATAAGATTTTACTTTGTTAAAACTCTCTACAACTCTCATTGTAATATCCATAGATGTTTCAGCATGCCTGATATGAGTTGACATCATTTATAAATGAGAAACAGCAACACATCTGATTTTTTCAATTCTCTTTCTTTCCCTCTCCTTCTTTCTCTCTTTTTATTAATATCTTTGAAATAAAAAATATACAACATTCCCTGCTAAGGACTCTGTAAATTATGCCTGAATTTCTTTTCTTTACTGCACTGTTTCTCTTGATTTACATAGACAGTGCCCTGAAATGCAATGTAAGGTAGTGAATATAGCCCATAGGCTGCAGTATAATACATAGATTGGCTTGGTGAGACATTTATCTGTGTGTGAAATTGGTTTCTGAAAATAAGGCTTTCTTTGTAGTTCATTCCTATCACAAAATATATTTTCCTGTATGGCTATTACATGTTATTCTAAAGTTTCATATCTCTTTCCACAAAAAAAAAAAAAGTGTTCTAAAATTGTGCTCCAACATGAACACAAATTGAAAAGCGGCAATTAAAGTTGATATCTGTATCCTACACTAACTATAGAAAGTGGTAATGCTCACAAAATGCATTGCCCTTGCAAGACTACATAATCCAAGGCTGCCCAATGTGGTTAAGCTGAATTATAAATTACTGTTTGCCTTGTGCCAGCTACAGGCTTCAGAAGAAGAAACTGAGTTGTGTTACTGTCACCACACAACTTTACTGAAAATACAGCAGCATCAGCACCTTTATGTACTACTCTCAGACAAAAGTTGGAGATGACATTACTTAAGCTAGAGTTGCCTTTATTCCTTTGACCTAACACTTGACGATTCCCAACGATTAGCCTTAACACATTCACCTACCTTGTCATTCTCACTGGGCCTTGACGAAAATCTCAATTCTTCTCTATTAGGCTGTAGTGGAATAATCAGAAAAATTTCCCCATCTCTATGCTGGAAAGTGAAGAAAAATCATCCTTGAACATCTAATCATGAACTTCCTCTTGAGAATGAAGTTGTGCAATATTAATGAAACCTTATAAATGCTCACAAACAATGTATATGTTAGTTAAAATCTGTACTAAAATGATAATCATGATCTTCAATTAGAATACACTAGACCAAGTAGAAGAAAAATTTCAGAGCCTGAAGACAACTCTTTCGAAGTAATTCAGTCAATCAAAAATAAAGAACAAAGAATCAAGAGGAACAAATAAAAAAAAATATTGGATTATGTGAAATGGCCAAGCATAAGAATCATAGGAAACCCTGAGGGTGAAGAAGAAACAGCAAAGGCCTGCAAAGCCTATTTGAGAGAAAAATTGAGGAAAATTTCCCTTTTTTGCTAGAGATTTAGACATCTAGATAAAAGAAATTCGAAGAACACCTGGAAGGTTGATTCATTGCAAAAAGGGCATCACCAAGTCTTAGAGTTATCAGACTGGCCAAAGTCAATGCGAAGGAAGAACTCCTATGAGCCATGAGACAAAAAGCATCAAGTAACTTACAAAGGAAAATCCATCACACCAACAACAGATTTCTGTACTCCATTGACAGAACTAGACAGCTCATTGAGGCAGAAGATCAAAAAAGAAACACTGAACTTAAATGGGATTCTAGAACAAATGAATCTAACAGACATTTACAGAACATACTACCCAAAAAGTGCAGAATATACATTCTTCTCAGCACATAGGACATTTGCCAGGATAGACCATATGTTAGGCCACAAGTCAAGTCTCAGCAAAATTAGAAAAATCCAAATCATATCCTATATTTTCTCAGAACACAGTGGAGTAAAACTAGAAATCAACTCTAAGAGGAACTCTCAAAACTACACAAATACATGTAAATTAAACAGCTTGCTGCTGAATAATCCTTGGGTTGTTGATGAAATCGAGATGGAAATAAAATTTTTTTTAATTGAATGACAAATGCAACACAACCTTCCAAAATCTATGGGATACTGAAAAAGCAGTGCTGAGGGGGAAGTTCGTAGCCTTAAACGCCTACATCAAAAAGATAGAAAGACCACAGTGTCTCACCTCAAGGAACTATAAAAAGAACAAACTGAACCCAAAGCCAACAGAAGAAAAGAAATACCAAAGCCCAGAGCAGAAAAAAATGACATGGAAATTTAAAAAAAATTTAAAGAATCAACAAAACAGAAAATTGGTTCTTTGACAAGATGAACAAAATTGATAGACTGCTAGCTAGATTAACCAGAAATAGAAGACAAAGTACTGAAATAAACTCAATCAGAAATGAAAAACAAGACATTACAACTGATTCCACAGAAATGCAAAATATCATCTATGGCTATTTGAAAATCTCTATGCACACAAACTGGAAAACCTAGAGGAAATCGATAAATTCTTGGAAACGCACAACCTCCCAAACCTCAATCAGAAAGAAATAGAAATCCTAAACAGACCAGTAATGCATAGCAAGATTGAAACAGTGATAAAAAATCTCCAACAAAAAAAGCACCCTGTCTCAAATGGATTCACAGCTGAATTCTACCACACCTACAAAGAACTAGCACCTATACTACTAAAACTGTTCCATAACATCAAGAAAGAGGGAACACTTGCTAACTCATTGTATGAAGCCAGTATCTCCTTGATACCAAAACCAGGAAAGGATATACAAAAGGAGGAAAACTACAGACCACTATCCCTTGTAAACACAGATGCAAAACTCCTCAAAGAAATGCTAGCAAACTGAATTCAACAGCACATCAAAAATACAATCTACCATGATCAAGTGGGTTTCATCACAGGGATACAAGGATGGCTTAATGTATGCAAATCAATAAATGTGATTCACCACATAACACAAGAAAAATAAAGACCATATGATCATAGCAATAGATGCATAAAAATATTTGATAAAATCTAACACTCCTTCATGATAAAAACCCTCAACAAACAAGGCATAGAAGGAACATATCTTAAAATAATAAAAGCCATATATGACAAACCCACAGCCAACATCATACTGAATGGGGAAAAGCTGAAAGCATTCCCCCTAAGAACTGGAAGAAGACAAGGGTGCCCACTGTCACCACTCCAATTCAAAATAATACTGGAAGTCCTAGCCATAGCAATCAGGCAAAAGGAAGAATAACAGGCATCCAAATTGGAATAGAGGATACCAAACTATCTCTGTTGTTGATGATATGATCTTTTATCTAGAAAACCCTAAAGTATCCATTGAAAGACTCCTAGAATTGATAAATAAATTCTGCAAATTCTCAAGTTACAAAATCAGTGCATACAAATCAGTAGCCTTTCTTTATACTAATAACAGTCAAGTTGAGAGTCAAATCAAGAATGCAATACTATTTACAATAGCTGTAAGAAAAATGAAATACCTAAGAATGTGTACATAGTTAACCAAGGAGGTGAAAGATATCTACAAGGAGAACTACAAAACACTGATGAAAAAAATCAAACATGACACAAACAAGTGGAAAAACATCCTGTGCTCATGGATTGGTAGAATCAACATCATTAAAATATCCACACTACCTAAAGTGATTTACATATTCAACAAAATTCCCATCAAAATACCAATGCAGTTTTTCACAGATCTAGAAAAAATAATTCTAAACTTCATATGGAACCAAAAGTGCCCAAATAACCAAAGCAATCTTAAGCAAAAAGAACAAATCTGGAGGCATCATGTTATCTGACCTCAAATTGTTCTACATCACTATTGTAAGAAAACAGCATGGTACTGGTATAAATGTAGATACATAGACCAATGGACACAATAGAGAACCCAGAAATAAAACCATATAGCTACAACCAACTGATTTTTGACAAAACAGACATACGTTAGAGAGAAGACACCATATTCAATAAATAGTGCTGGGAAAATTGGATAGCCACATGCAGAAGAATGAAACAGGATCCCTATCTCTTACCAAATATGTATGTTAACTCAAGATGGATTAAAAATTTAAATGTAAGGCCTTAAACCATAAAAATTCTCGAAGAAAATGTAGGAAAAACTCTTCTAGTCATCAGCCTATGCAAACAATTTTTGAGTAAGGCCCCAAAGGCAAATAGAGCAAGAACAAATATAAATAAATGGGATTTAATTAAACTAAAATGTTTCTGAACAGCAAGGGAAATAATCAACAGAGTAAATAGACAGCCTACAGAGTGGGAGAAAATATTTGTAAACTACGCATCGAACAAAGGGCTAATATCTACAATCTACAAAAAAAAAAAGAAAAAAACTAAACAAATAAATCAGCATGAAAAAAACAACCTCATTAAAAAGTAGATGAAATACATGAACAGAGTTTTTTGAAAAGAACATATTCAAATGGCCAACATACATATGAAAAATGTTCAACATCAATAATCATCAGGGAAATGCAAATTAAAACTACAATGAGATATGACCTTATCCGTGTCAGAATGGCCATTACTAAAAAATCAATAAACAATAGATGTTGGTGTGAAAGCAGTGAAAAAGGAATGCGTATATACTGTTGATGGGACTGCAAATTAGTACAACCTCTATGGAGATTCCTCAAAAAACTAAAAGGAAACCTACTATTCATTCAAGCAATCCCACTACTGGGTATCTACACATAGGAAAAGAAGTCATTATATAAAAAAGACACCGGCACCGGAATATCTACCACAGCGCAATTCACAATTGCAAAGATATGGAATTCACCTAAGTGCCATCAATTCATGAGTGGATAAAGAAAGTGTGTGTGTGTGTGTGTGTGTGTGTATTTATATTTATGTGTGTGTGTGTGTGTGTATAGAGAGAGAGAGAGAGAACTACTCATTCATAAAAAGGAATGAAATAATGTCATTTGCAGCAACTTGGATGGAACTAGAGAACATTATCCTAAGTGAAGTATCTTAGGAATGGAAAGACAAACACCACATGTTCTCACTAATAAGTGGGAGTTAAACAATGGGTACACATGGTCATAAAGTAGTATAAAGGCTATTGGACACTAAAAGTGGGAGGGTGGGAAGGGGGTGAAGGATAAAAACTTACCTATCATCACTATTCTGGTGAGGGGTACACTCAACGCCCTGACTTCAGCATTATACAATTGATACCCCCTTAATATTTTGAAATAAAAATTAATTTTAAAAAAAATTCTAGTAAGAGATGAGTCCTTAAATAAATGAAAATTTTTGAAGTATTTAGGAATTAATGTTTGTAAAAAATTTTGCAGGTTTCACGTTTTAATAAAAAACACTTTCTAAAACCACTTTATGTTTACATTTGCTAACAGAGTGAGAAATTGATTTGCTTCCTTTTTAAAATTATTTCTCAGGTTGACAACAGTAGGCATGATATAAATTGCCAATACTATACCCTGTTTTTTTTTATTTTTAACATTAAAAATAAGCACTTTTATTCTTTTTTAAACCAACAAAGTAGAGAATTTAAATGAACTTGAAAAACATACATGCCATCAAATATTATAATAGAAATAGAAAATATTATAATCAAGTGTTATTTATTTTCAACATGTACTTTGAAACATTATATAATTACTTGATATATAAAAGGACAGTGCTTTTGAAAATAACTTTTATGAATAAAGACTTATTTTAGACACTAAGAAATATCTTCTAAGTGAATTTTCTTTCAAATTACGTATTGGCACAGTATCTTAAAAGTATCCCAAAATATTTCCAAGCAAAAAATGCAAAATATATTAATATGAGAAATGGATATTTAAAATATGCTCACATTCATTTCCTTTTAGTAACTAACTCATGCCTTTTTAAGCTCTATCAAGAATGATGAGCTCAAAGACATCATGGAGGTGACTGTGACATTGCTTATATTACTTGGTGTTCTTGTTGTCGTTTTCATTTATCCTCTGAAGACTTTGAACCTATTTTCCACCCATTGTTGTTCTAAAGGTCAATCAGGAAATAACAAAGATGATAATGAAAGCTTGCCTAATTATGAGTATCATGAAGATTTTATATGAAAAAATAACTCTAGAAGATGTCTTGAAATTCAATTGATGTAGAGTGTTTGCAAATATAAAAAATGCTAATGCTATGGAGAAAGATTTTTGTTTTTTTTTTCCTTTGAAAGTGTATTCAGATACATGGAAATATGTGTTTTTAGGTTTGAGATAAAAGTCTCCTTGAACACACTATAATGAGATTATAATCCAAGAAAATGTTACATTTCTATGTTTATGATCTCTAATACTGCTTTTCAACTGACAAATGGTGGTAAATGTGCGTAATAAGGCAGAAAGCATCATTTTCAACTCATATAAATTTCCTCTTTCCAACTTCATGAACTTTGAATATTTAGAGTTTTGGTATTGCTTTCCACAAAAGTTAAGATGAAAATTTAACGAAAGCCATGAACAGGATATAATAATCCACATAATAAATAAAGATATAAAATGAAATTTAGCAATCTTCTCAATCTTAGTCTACCTACTATTTAGACTATTTTAATACTCCCTTTTTCTGTTTCATTTATCTTTAGCAGTAGCTTTAAAGGATTTACACTAACCATTTCCCTTCCTCTTCCTTCTTTCACTTTTTATAAACTTATTATATATATCCTTATATTGGTTGCCTTCATAACTTGAAATGATATATTTGAAGCTATATTTTCTGAGCCACCAACTTCTGAACAATGTCTCTTGCTTCCCTGCTACGTAGCCTAAGGAATCCCTTTCCCATCGCTCTTCTTCCTCTTCCAGCCAATTTGTGTAGGACTGGTCAATTGAAATCGCCTCCTCATCATATCCAGGACACCCAAGCTCCTTAACGTGACCTACAAGGCTCTACAAAAAATATCTGGCTCCAGCCTTTCTTTCAGACCTCAACCCCTAGTTCCCTTTACTCATGGTTTTTCTTTGGCCCCAGGCTTCTTGCTGGAACTCAGACATGGCAGACCAGCACCTGAAGCACTGGCCACTGGATGCACTGCCCCGTGTGCTCTCTGTATGTTTGATGCATGGCTGCTGCTCTGCTTCCTCACGATTCTGCCCAGTATTTCCTCTCCGAGAGCCCTGCTTTACATCCCTTTATAAAATAGCTACGTGCACAATTCACAATCGCAAAGATGTGGAAACAACCCAAGTGTCCATCAGTACATGAATGGATTAATAAAATGTGGTATATGTATACCATGGAGTATACCATGGAGTGGTACTCAGCCACTGCAATGGTGAACTAACAGTTCTTGTATTATCCTGGATGGAGCTGGAACCCATTCTTCTAAATGAAGTATCACAAGAATGGAAAAACAAACACCACATGTACTCCCTGTTAAATTGGTTCTAATTGATCAACACTAATGTGCACATATGGGAAGTAATATTCATAGGGTGTTGGGCAGGTGGGAGCAGGGAGGAGGAGATGGATAAATCCACATCTGCAGATGTGGTGCTCGCTGCCTGGGGGACGGGCATGCTTGTCGGTGGTGCAAAGGCAATTTATATAACCAAAGTGTTTGCACCCCTGTAATACTCTGAAATTCAAAAAAAAGCTATGCAGCCTAATTCCTTTCTTCTTATTAGTCTGCTTGATTTTGCACATAACATTAACCATTATCCAAATCAATACTGTATACTTTAATAATTTTCTCCCCCTAATAGAACTTCAGAAGGTCAGGCATTTTGTCTGTTTTTGCTATTGAATCCACAGTTACTGGAGCAGTCCTTTGCAGATTTACCTGCACAGACAGATAAAAATTAATTTGCATGGTTTATAAAATTTATATGCCATTCTATACTATTATGTCTCTATTACTTTATTTATAAGTTGGTCCTCAAAATTTAAAACTAACAAATAATGTTTATAATGTCATGAATATATAAATGTAATAAATTTCAGAACTCTTTTTTTTAATTTTTTTTTATTTCAGCATATAACCGGGGTACAAATGTTTAGGTTACATACATTGCCTTTGCCCTGCCCGAGTCAGAGCTTCAAGCATGCCCATCCCCCAGACGGCATGCACTGTACCCATTAGGTGTGAATAGACCCATCCCTTTTCCCCCCTCCCATCTGCCCAACACCTGATGAATGCTATTACTATATGTGCACTGAAGTGTTGATCAGTTAATTCCAATTTGATGGTGAATACATGTGATGCTTGTTTTTCCATTCTTGTGATACTTCACTTAGTAGAACGGGCAGAACTTTGACTATGACTGGACCTACAGAAAAATACATAACACTTTGGAGCTAAATCTGTGCTACCCAAAGGAGAATGTTCTAAGCATTAATATCAAATATCTGTTTCCTATAATCCATCCATTTTTCAAAACAGTAACATGCTTTCCTCTTTATATTTGTTCTATTATTGTCTTGTACAGCTTTTATTTCCCATGGAACTACCAACTGCATTTCATTTATCTGGACAGATGAAGTGAGTGTGGTCTTTAAGCATGTCTCTAAAATAATATGGTACCTAATTATATTACTTGTCAAATGTGCTAAAGTAGAGAAACTTCTTTAAAGCATGCTCTGAAGTTGTCATCACTGATTTCTTTCTATTGATCCAAAGTTAATTCCTCTTCTTGGGTCTCACAATTTTCTCTTTGTTGGATTCTTTCTTTGTTTTGTTCAGCCAGAGTGCTTATGAGGTATTTGGACATACACCTAATCACGTTTTTATTTTGCCCTGGTATATGGTGGATGGTTCACTTAGTTGTGGCTTATAGTTTGTAGTCCTTCTCCTCCAGACGTATTATTCATTGTCAGTAAGCATCCTTTATTGCAAATGAAAAGTCTCACAGAAATCAGACTCTTGTCTCTGTGGAGAACTGTTTTTTACCCTACACGATATCACTCTTAGGCCTTTTTCTTTAACCTTAGAAATTTCTTGAGCATGTTTTTCAGTGTAGTTTTTTGTTTTATCTGTTCCATCACTATGCTGGCCTTTCTTTTCTTCTTTTACTTTTAGGCCAGCATATTTTTTAAATTAATATTTTAGAAAACATTTTTCTTTTATTCCTTTAATTATTTTCTCTTCTCTTGCTTTTTCTCATTGACTGGATGGGGTAACTTTAGATATTTTTAGATTGATCATTTATATCTGTCAATAATTCTTTCATTTTTAAAAATTTTTTTGCCCTACCTTGTTTATTTACTTATTCACGGGTCTTGCAAATTTCAATAACTATGTCTTTAGCTTTCATATCCTCCTTTTCTCCTCCCTCCTCTTCTCCCTTCTCTCTTTGTTCTTCCTCTCAATGCAATTTTGGAGTTGGTGGTTATATATCTTGACTGGTAATTGGAGGACAACGAGTCTCATATCGGAACACTTTGGGAAGAGGGTCCTGCTATATTATGCATTGACTTAGAAAGAGTAATTCTGTGCTTCAAAAACTAGGGGAATTGAAAAGCTAGACATCTCAGCACAACTTTTAATTGCAGCCAAGTAGAATATCCAGCAGTCCATGAAAATTGGCTGTTCAGCCAGGAGCCTGAAAAAGTAAAGAGTTAATTGGAACTCAGGAAAGATTGGCACAAGGGAGGGAGTCCAGAAAGACACTATGCACTTTTTTATGCATGAGAAAATACTGACCCAGAGATTTGAAATCTAACTAGTGCTGCCAAGATTGAGAAGTTTAAGTTGGCACATTTACTCATGGATAATAAATTTAAATCAAAGAGAGGAAGAAGTAAAAATACACAAAGAGGGAATTAGAACATAAAAAGTAGCTTGTGAGGAAAGATTAAGCCATAGGCTATGTGTAACAGCATGGCTTTCAATCTAGGGAACGGAAAAGGGAAGGCGATGGGGGCTGGGGGAGTGAGTGTGTGCATGTGCCTGGTTATGAAAGAACAGACACCGTCTTCATCTTGTCTTAACCGTGTACAGAGATTCATACCTAAAACTAAAGTGCCATCTTATTAGGTCCATAGTTCTAAATTATTTCTAAATTTTTCCTCATATAAATATTATAAAAATTATATGAGGAATATAGTTTGGTGATTTTTAAAAAATAATATTTTGTTACTTCAGGTATTTTTCCTATAAAAGTCTTAGTAGTAGATATAATTTTATAGATCCTATGCTTTCTGTAATGATTTTGGTAAATGAAATTATTTAAGCAAGTGTGATGAAGTCCTTATTCTATTGCTGTGAATGTATACAATGTACCTTTAGTTGAAAATTATTTTTTCATTTTTGTTAACATGTAGAAAACAGATGTTTCATAACTAGCACGTTCTTCTTTTATTCTCAGAGAAATATTTCTTAATAACATTCTTTATTTTTCTTACCTATCTTTGTCATAACATAAGCTGAACAAATGAACAAACCTATTCTTTCATTAGTCTCAGGTAAACCTCTGAAATATACTCCCAACAGGGAAGAATTCTAAAAGAAGACATTAGTACAAACCTTATTTAACCAGCTCACAACATCAATCCTCTTAAAAATCAAAGCAAAGACAAAAGGAACTAGCATATTCACGTGTATACAATTTGCAATGCTCTTAACACTATAGTAACTCCAAAAATAAAAAAAAATATTGTAGTGCACACCTATGAAAAGAAAGCTGTCCAACAAGATATGCCTTTATTGTGCAGATTGAAACCACTTCAGTTTCTGTGTTTTATACTGAGGATTTATCCTAGTACACAGGCCAGTACATTATTTTATGATGGCTTACTATGACTGTATCTCTCACATCCATGGAAAATGCCAATCTTTCTTAGAGCAAATTGTTTCCAGTCAAGGCAGGAGGACTTCAAAGCAGAATAAGTGAAAATAGAGATGTAAGGACGTTCTACAACATCAGCCCTGGCATCGGTGTAAACCTGCTCAGCTCCCCAGTCTGGCTTGTTTCTTTGCTTTAGGGAAGCACTAACCCTGATCAGTCTGGCATTAAGACCTACAAAAACCTCTTGAGCTGCCTACAGTAGGGCCTATGAGATTCTTTTACTCTATTGATGAGGACTTTTATTGATGAGGAAAAGATCGATTGGGAGTTTTTTTTTTTTAAGTATAGAATT
This sequence comes from Avahi laniger, assembly GCA_963575035.1. Lineage (NCBI taxonomy): Eukaryota > Metazoa > Chordata > Mammalia > Primates > Indriidae > Avahi > Avahi laniger. Next base: position 66,229 of record CAUYSK010107463.1, on the reverse strand, counting down.
AATACATTCCTTGGTGGTGATATATTTTTTTGTTAAAACTCTGACATGAGTTTGACCTTACATTGTCCTTGTAGTCTGGACACTTTTACATGTGTATTACCAAGTTTATTGCTATGAAAACCCAGAATTCAATGAATAATTCAAAAACCTTAACATGAAGTACTTGATGCTTAAACCAAAGTTTTCTCAAACTGAAGCAATCATCAAGGGACTTCAGGTATTTGTGGCTACTCAATGCCTAAATCAGGTATTTGCTTTGAAGGGAGGGAGGAAGGGCAAAGGTATATGGGACAGAATATACATTATCACATTCTCCTTGACTTGAATAAGTACAACATATGAATAATGGTATTCATTTTTTATTGAGCCTATAAGTTAAAAGTTTATACAGAAATCAGATATTAAACAATTTGCACTTACATTGTTTACAGAAACAAATGCAAATGTTACAAATTACAGACCAAAAAGGAAATATTTTAAGAAGTTCACAAATAATAAGCAATGATTAAGGACCTTGAGAATTTGACTTACAAGGAGATCTCATAAAATATGCACATACCAAAGACATTTCTGCATACAAACACAACAGTTTAATGAATACACACAAAAACCAAAGAGGAGAGTTGATTATTATATTGTATACTATACAGGCAAACTTTGGAAATATTGCAGATTTGGTCCCAGACCACTGCAATAAAGCAAATATCACACTAAAGCGAGTCACACAAAGATTTTGGTTTCTCAGTGCATGTGAAAGTTAAGTGTGTAAAAACATTATGTACAAAAACAATGTACATATCTTAATTGAAGAAATATTTATTGCTAAAAAATGCTAATGATCATTTGAGTCTTTGACAGGTTGTAACCTTTTTGCCTGTAGAGGGTTTTGCCTCAGTGTTGTTGGCTGCTGACTGATCAGAATGGTGGTTGCTGAAGGCTGGGGATGCTGTGGCAATTTCATAAAATAAGACAACAGTGAAATTTGTTGCATCAATTGACCTTCACAAATCCTTTACAAAAGATTTTTCTGTAGCGTACAATGCTGTGTCACAGCATTTTACCCGCAGTAGAACTTCTTTCATAGCTGTAGTCAATCCTTGCAGACTCTGCTATTGCTTTATCAACTAAGTTTATGTAATATTCCAAATCCTGTGTTGTCATTTCAACGATGTTCACAGCATCTTCACCAGAAGTACACTCCATCTCAAGAAACCACTTTCTTTCCTGATCCATAAGAATAAACTCCTCATTTATTGAAGTGTTATCATGAGATTGCAGCAATTCAGTCCCATATTCAGGCTCCACTTCTAATTCTAATTCTCTTGCTATTTCCACCACATCTGCAGTTACTTCCTCCAATGAAGTCTTGAACCTCTCAAAGTCATCCGTAAGGGTTGGAATCAACTTCTTACAAACTCCTGTTAAAGTTGATATTTTGACCTCTTCCCATGAATCATGAATGTTCTTAATGGCACCTAGAATGGTGACTCCTTTCCAGAAGATTTTCAATTTACTTAGCCCTGATCCATCAGAGGAATTACAATCTATGGCAGTTATAGCCTTATGAAATATATTTCTTAAATAATAAGGATTAAAGGTCAAAATTACTTCTTGATCCATGGGCATCCATAACTGCAGAATGTTTTGTTTGCAGGCATGAGAACAACATCGATTCCCTTGTACATATCCATCAGAGCTCTTGGTGACCAGGTGCATTTTCAGTGAGCTATAATATTTTGAAAGGAATATTTTTCTGAGCACTAGGTGCATTTAAAATATTTAGTAAACCATATTGTAAACAGATGTGCTGTCATCCAGCTTTGTGTTCCACTTCTAAACTGTAGGCAGGACAGATTTAGTGTAATTCTTAAGGGCCCTAGGATTTTCAGAATGGTAAGTGAGCAGTGGCTCTACCTTAAAGTCACTGGCTACATTGGCCCCTAACAAGAGGGTCAGCCTGTCCTTGAAGTTTTGAAGCCAGATGTCAACTTTTCTTCTCCAGCTATGAAAGTCCTAGATGGTGCCTTCTTCAGTAGAAAACTGTTTCATCTCCATTGAAAATCTATTGTTTAATGTAGACACCTTCAGCAGTTATCATAGCTAGATCTCCTGAATAACATCCTCGAGCTTCTATATCAACACTTGCTGCTTTACCTTGTACTCTTATGTTATAAAGATGGCTTCTTTACTTCAACTTCATGAACTGACCTCTGCTAGCTTCAAACTTTTTTTTTTTTTTGCAACACTCTCACCTTTCTCAGCCTTCACAGAATTGAATAGAATTAGCATTTTACTCTGGATTAGGTTTTGGCTTAAGGAAATGGTGTTGTGGCTGGTTTGATATTCTTTTCAGACCACGCAGACTTCCTCTATATCAAAAATAAGACTGTTATTCTTTCTTATTATTTGTGAGTTCAATAGAGTAACACTTTTAACTTCCTTCAAATATTCTTTCTTTGCATTTACAACTTAGCCGACTGTTTAGTGTGAGAAGCTTAGCTTTCAGCCTATCTTGGCTTTGGACATGCTTTTCTCAATCATTTTTAGCTTTTGATTTAAATTGAGAGATGTGTGACTCTTTCTTTCACTGGAGTATGTAATAGGCCACTGTCGGTTTAATTGGAGTAATTTCAATACTGTTGGGTCTCAGATAATAGGGAGGCCCAAGGAGAGGGAGAAAGATGGGGGATGGCCAGCAATGGAGCACTCAGAATATGCACAGCATTTGTCAATTAAGTCTGCCATCTTATATGGGCGTGGTTCACGGGCCCCCAAAACGATTACAATAGTAACATCAGAGATCACCGATCACAGATCCCCATAACAGACGTAAAAATAATGAGAAAGTTTAAAATATTGGGAGAATTACCAAAATGTGACATAGCCATGAAGTGAGCATGTGCTGTTTGAAAAAATGGTGCCCATAGATGTGCTTGACTCAAGGTTGCCACAAACCTTCAGTTTGTAAAAAATGTAAAGTCTACAAAGCACAGGATAGCAAAGCACAATAAAACAAGGTGTGCTTGTATACTATAATGATCAAAATAATTTCTGGTAACATGAATGAGTTAAAAGATTTTTAAGGTTTTTTTGTCCTGTTATAATGGCAAGTGAGAAAGTAGAAAAGATAACTAAACTGTGACAATTTAAAAATGGGAAATGCTACAGTGCTTTTAGAACTAATGATTTGATGACTTGAAGTTTGTTGAGGAGTGGCGTTTTGAAGACTTATCCCTAGGTCTATGATTTTATGAAACAGATGAAAAGAAAATCTCCATTTTTAGCAGCCAACTGCTTAATTTCAGACAGATGTTTTTATAACCATGATTATAGGATTTTATTTAATTCAGGACAAAAGTATTTTGGTCTCATCTTGTCATTGAGAGTTGGCTTTGTAGTGATAATAGAGCACAATTTAAACACTACACCAAACTATCTGTGAATGATCAACCAAACAGAATGCTTAATTGGCAAATAATTTAGGGAATTTCTGATTTTGGAAAGTTTTGGCTTGAGCCCAATATTTCCCATATTTGTTGTTTTTCATATTACAAAATCTCTCTGGTGCCTTTCTCATTAAGTTAAAAATCATTCTTTTCCCCCCTTTAATAGACATGTATATGGAAATATTTAGATACTTTTAATATTTGGGTATGTATTTTTGCCTATATTTGAACCACCTATGGAAAATAAACCCAAAAATAAGGGCAGGATTTGTTCTGTGTGATTTCTTTTGGAGGCACAATACAAAATAAAAGCTAGCCAAAGAGGATAGTATTGCGATTAATTAAAATAGGATATTAAATGATTAGAATAGGAATATGTTTAATTTTCACTCAATAGCCTTCCTTTTTTACCTTATTTAATATTTTAATGTATTTATATTTTAACAGTATTATTTTTCATAACTGCATCATTTTTAAAAAATTAAATTAACAGTTATAGTATAAAATCATTTGTTCTCAGAATCCTATTGCTTTTACTCATGAAATTCTACACTAGATGACAGAGATTTATTCACCTAAGGGAAATACTTAGTTTTGTCTTGACAAATGTATAGTTTTCTTTTTCTATGTCTGTTTTTCAAGTGTATTCTAGATTATGTTGTTCATACAAATGTGATACATGAACCCAAATTTAGTTAATCTATAGGCTTGTTGTCAAAAAGTGCAACCGAAATACAGTCTGCAAACCAGTGCTCTTCCGTAAACTGTTTGTTTCTGGTTCATGAGGATGTAAGAACCAAAACTGAGAGGAAATGTTTAGAAACTTTCATAGCAGTTTGACAGAGTAATTTTATGTCTGCCGAACTCATAATTTAAAATGCCCTTGTACTTTGTCTCTTTTCTTACCATTGTAACTTTATTGTATTTTGTAAGCATAACATAGATTTGTGAGAAATTGAAGGAAAAATGTGTCTTTAAGCACAGAAAACTTAGAAGCACTGGGCTAGATTCGAGGCAACTGAGAGCATTTTGCAAGACAGAAGAGCCAGGATTGAATTAAGCAGTGATTCCGATAGTTAATGCGTATTAAGGATGAGAGGACGAGAACTCAGGCACAGTCTCTCCTTCCCCATCTCTGTGTAATTGGCTCTCCCGATTCCCTCCGCACACGACACTCAGCAAGGCCTGTGCCACACTCAGTACTTGCCAGGAGGGAGCTACTCTTTTGAATATTCCTGTGTCCTGCTCGTTTTTTTCCATGCTTTCTAAGAGGGAGTTGTTTTTATTCCCAAATGATTTTACTAGCTGTTATTTTCTTGTGATTGTGTAATTTAATTAAATGTTGGACCAACCAGTGAAATATGAAGACATAAAAAAAGATAGCTGTTATTTCCGTAACTAAGCTGAATGTTTTGGAAAGACTTAATAAGTGTAACTGACAAAAAGAAAAGAAAAAAACAAACCCCAAATCAAAAATGTAGAACTTGGTACTGTAGGTAACTGTAAAAGTTTTTCAATAGTTGGAAAAAGATATCTACAAAGATTTTGCACGTGGATTACTTCTCAAGTGTCTTTATTTTTTTTTTATTTTTATTTTTTTTGAGACAGAGTCTCACTCTGTTGCCCGGGCTAGAGTGCTGTGGCACTAGCTGTCGTCCTAGCTCATAGCAACCTCAAACTCCTGAGCTTAAGCAATCCTCCTGCCTCAGCCTCCCAAGTAGCTGGAACTACAGGCATGCGTCACCATGCCCAGCTAATTTTTTCTATACATACATTTTTAGTTGTCCAGATCATTTCTTTCTTTTTTTTAGTAGACATGGGATCTTACTCTTGCTCAGGCTGGTCTCAAACTCCTGATCTTGAGCGATCCGCCCGCCTCGGCGTCCCAGAATGCTAGGATTACAGACGTGAGCCACTGCACCCGGCCTTTATTTTTTTTTTTATTTTATTTTTTTTTATTTCAGGATATTATGAGGGTACAAACACTAAGGTTACACTTTATGTTTTTGCCCCACCCAAGCAAGGGTTAGAGGCATGCCCACCCCTCTACAATGCTCGCCATGTCCTTTAGTTCCTGAACGAACTGAAATTGGAAATTTTAGGAAATGTAGAATTGGTATGTATCGTACAAGAAAGACTATTCAAAACTACAATTACTAGACATCTACTTTAAATATTTTTTAAAAGACTTCCTACATAAAAAGATTAGGAAATATTCATACCTTTTTTAAAAATTTTCCTATCTTAACCAGTTTTTTAACCAGTTCACATCCAATCATATCACATGAAAGAGCTTCTGCTATAATTGCACATAGTTGTTTGTAAAATTTGTATACCACCCTTCAACAGCATGTTTCATGGTTGGTAATTATTCTAATGTAATGACTTTAATAAAATGTTTATCTTTTAATATGTTAGAGCACAGAATGAGGTAGAAATCTTGACAAATTCTCCTTTGGTTCAGTTAATTATTGCTATCAAAAGATAATTTGTTCAGATAAGGCCATAGCTGTAATTAAACTTTTGGAATTTTATAGCCATCTGTGAGTGTCCTGTAGGAAATAAATAGGCTTATGGAAGAACAATTTAACTTTGACTATCACATTTATAGAACAGAGGAAATGTTGCCCATTAATTCATCCATTCAATATTTAAACAATTGAGAATATAATGTTTGCCAGTCACTATACTTAGATTCCAAATATTTAAAGGAAAAAAAATATGCAGCTCTTGCTCTTGAGGAGCTTACAGGCTAGTGGAAGAGGCAAATGTGATAACGGACATGTTAGAAAGCAATTTGATGAGCTATTTTATGCGCAGTGTTCCTTGAGAACATTCCTTGAAAGTGTGCAAGAGAGAGAGGGAATTGCACTCACTTTGTGTGGTTTATTGGGCCTTTTTTTGAAGTGGGTGAAGTAGGTGTGGAGAGTAGTAGAGATGTGACCAGGAGCTATAAAAACAACTTCTGCAGCTGCTGCTTTTGTTCTCTATGTCCTCCTAAAATTATTTCCTTGGGAATGGGCTTGCAAATAATTTTAATTTTCTTCTTCATGCTTACTTATATTTTCAAATTAAAAAATATTTATTATTTCAACAGTTAGAATTGGCTGGGTTTTTTTTTGATAGATTTTTGATGGTTAAAGACTTAGCAGCAGGCCAGGAACGGTGGCTCACGCCTGTAATCCCAACACTCTGGGAGGCCGAGGTGGGCGGATTGTTTGAGCTCAGAAGTTCGAAACCAGCCTGAGCAAGAGCGAGACCCCATCTCTACTAAAATTAGAAAAAAATTAATCAGACAACTAAAAATATATAGAAAAAATTAGCCAGACGTGGTGGCGCATGCCTGTAGTCCCAGCTACTTGGGAGGCTGAGGCAGGAGGATCGCTTGAGCCCAGGAGTTTGAGGTTGTTGTGAGCTAGGATGATGCCATGGCACTCTAGCCCGGGCAAAAGAGTGAGATTCTGTCTCAAAAAAAAAAAAAAGACTTAGCAGCAGATCCTATTTGGTAGAGATTGTGTTTCAAGGAGAGGAGAATTCATGGTTGGTACATGAACATCTCCAGTGGTGACAAATCTAAAACAATGGTTCCACTTCCTGAGAAACAAAGTAGACTAACCTGTCACCTGTCAAGGACTCCCTGAACTGTACATGCAGGTGTTCCTAAGCCAGGACAGTATTGCTCTAAATAGCAAGGGTTTGCCTAAAGTTGAAATACCTGCATTAATGAAGGCAGGAAATCTAACATCTTATAGTAGATACATTTATTTCTTATTTGTGTATTTTTAGATTCATCATTTTTTAATATATAAAAGTAACACATTTTATGGATTATACTTTATTAAATGGTATTCTTTTCATTTTAGATGGTCTAGTATAGAGAAATCCTTATTAAACTTGGATTCTTCCGACATATTTTGGCAGCCCCACTTTAGCAACCTTAGATATAATTCTAATTAGTCGATTAGATGTTTGTAACCAGTAACTATGTCATTAAAGGGAAATAATATGTGGCATACAAAGGAGGAAACAGGGATGTTTTGTGAAAGTAGTACATGATATGGCTAAAATCCAATTCCTGTTAATTTTGGTGATAGCTAGCATATCTTAATAGTACACAGAAATATTACTAATAAGTCATGTTGAAGAATAAACATCAAGCAACACTTTTATCACTCATTGAGCAGAAAGCATTATAATTATTTTGAATATGTGAGTGAATCCACCCTAAATTTATTTCATGAATATGTCCTTAAGTGTTTACAAGATTTTCCTTAATTAGATAATATATTTGTAGGCACTTTGTGTGTACATAAAATATCATATTTTAAACACATAGTACTCAATGGGCATAAACATCATATTTTTTTGTTTTATTTTAGTTTTTTTCTAAAATTTCAATATAACAGCGTATTTTTATTTTAATCCCTGGGCTGTTTTAGTGCCTGTGTCTGGTGATTATCTGCTGGAGAAGAATCACATTTGCTTTATTTCAGCAACTTAGGAAAGGCAGCAAATACTACAGATCTCTCAAATGACATTGTGTTCAGATTATTACATTTTCTTGTGTTACTCTTTAGGGATTTCTTGCAGCAATTGCTTTGCACTTTTTATCAGTACTTGAGGTTTTGCTATTATCCTCTGATACTCACTTATTGAAGATGTTGTTGTTGTTAAGTGACATGAAATTATTCCTCTTTATGAGTGCCCAATTCACTGTGTACATATGCATTTCTTTTCTCAAATTCTGTTTGTTGTAAGCTTTTGTGGCAGACATTCGATGGCCTACAGTTTTACTAATGTCTTTATGTAATAACGATGACAGATATTTAACATGAGTTCAAAGCATATTTATGGTGTGCAAGGCCACTAAGCTTGACACTTCAGTAAAAGATACTACTTTCCTCCTGGAAACCGATCCAATTGGGGAAACCAACATATAAACTGGTGACAAAAACTCACTTCTGCTAAACATTGTGCTGGGTTCATTACTGACGTTTGTACTTGCTAATCTTCAGAATGTATGTTCAAGGTTAAATAAATTGCCCAAGCCATACAATGGGAAACTTTCTGACTCTAAGGTATGTTATTATGTACAGTGTATTGCGGGATATCTTGTCCATCCGTTCTGAATGTAGACCCAGGTCAGATACACAAATTAACTGGGAGTGTTTTTTACAACCAAGAGAATCATTTCCATTGCTATTTTTAGCTTGTTACTTATTATATTACCAAAGTAAGCACTTCATAAAACAAGAAAGAAAGGTTATGAGGTGGCTATCAATGTAGCCTGCCTTTCTTCCAACCTAAAGTTTCTTGGAGAGATGAAATTTAATTAATCTTTAAAATATTGTTCACATCCTCACTTCTTAACCTTTCCAAGACTTAATATCCTTCCGTGTGTGGCGTGCTCTGCCTTCTATCTCACTTAGAGACATTCCTTCGATATAGAGATTGAGAACATCTGGTTAACACCCTCTTGGTAATAACCTTTCATATTTTCCTGCTTTTAAAGTAGAATTAGGCACCATTATTCTTAGAAAATGACATTTTTATATTGAAGTTCCTTTAGCTCCCTGACTGTTGAATACACACTTCTTCTATGACTATTAGACATTTCTCTCTTGAGAGGTTTTCATAATTCTGAAAACATTCCTTCTTCCTACTGAAATTCTGTTGTCAATTATTTTGTTTGTACAGCTGAGCATAATTTGTCTTAAAATGAAAACAGGAAATTCAGAAACAAATTTCAGTTCTTAGGTGTTTCATCTTTATTGGAACAAATATTAATACACTGTGTATTTCCAAACTGTGATTTTGGGTTCACTCAGCAGTTAAGTGTTAAAGGTAAATAATGTCACTGAAATGTCTTTTAGTACCAGGTCTATTCTGGGTTTGGTTGTTTTAATTAATTGACAGAGAAAAGATTTGAGTATTTTATTCTTGGCTGCTTAAAACCAAATTGCTAGGAAGTGCTAGCATATTTTTCAAATTATCAACAGAAAATATTAAAAATAACAGTTCAGGACTATGAACAAACATAATTAAAAGCATACTCAGAAAGGCTATATAAATAAGGTCCATTAATTACACAGGGTTTGCATGGCTTGCTTCCCCTTGCTTGTAAATTACCGTTAGAATGAATGTTTTCAATTTCATTTTTAGTGGAAAAACTTATACTCATGGATAGGACACTCTAGGAAACTAAAAAGTGGGGATCCTTTTTGTTGAGGGAATTCTTTTCTTGAATTTATGTTTTTTATTATGTGAACATTTTTGAAGTAATTAAAAATTCATCTATTTAAACAAGAAATCATTTTAATGCTCTTGAGCAAATGCAAATTTATCTCTAATATTTTTAGTCAATTCCACAGAAAGTCACTATTAAAGATAGTACATATACCTGTAATTTAAAAGATAACACCTCAGGAACACTTTAAATGATACAAGAGCATCACGGTATAGAACACAAAGTGCTGGAAAATTTACATCATGTAATTTACACATTTATCCTGTTAAAACTGTAAATAATCAAGCTTTCCAAGATATCACATCTCTTCTAGTGAATTAGGCAAACATGATCCTTGTGATGTACACAGAAACCAATACTGGTTAAGTGTAGAAGGGAAAATCACAAATGATATTCCATGAGAGAGATCTAGTTCCCTCATCTATTAGGAAATTTTATCTGTCCACTGGCTCCTATGAAGTTTTCATTCTAAATTGTTTATCATTTTTTTCTTAAATATGGATTATTTCTTAGGTTTTCTGCCTGTGTAAATTAATTTCATATTTTAAAGTTCCCAAAGGAAATATTTGGTCCACACAAGAAAACTTATAGTATAAAACTTTCTGAAGAGGTTGAGTCACACTAATTTTGTTAAATAATAGTCTCTAACTTTGAAATTTAAAGTAACTATTTTTCTAAAATATATGAACATACTTATTGTGGATAACATGTACTCTTGGATATAGGCAAATTATAAATTATAATTAAATATGCTTAAAGATAAATAACTTAATACTTCAATATCAAAAATAAATCACTTATTAGAAGACTGCAGTCATTTCTGTTCATAACTTATTTATTTCACTGTTTCTGCCTTTACTTAAAATTATTGAAATTACCTGGAAATAACAGTGTGTTTGAATCCATTACGGATGAATGAAATGCAACTACGTCAACAAGGCTGAGAAATTATCAGTGATAAGCTAGAGATAGGGGTTACCAACTTCCACGTACAGGTGACAAAAATGATACATCCAAAGGGAGTGATAACACCAAAGCCCTAACTAAATGTTTTCAAAGTCTCGTGCAGACTAGAGCTGACCTTGAGTTTCTGGTTGTGACTTTTTCAGGAATATTTAAAATCTTGGATACCTAAGTGTGCTTGGAGAGATCTAGAATAATGTGACAGTAGGGATGAAATTAAACACATATATGTCATCCCATCTAATGTGTTTTCTTTTTATTTCTTTTGCCTATACATCTCCATTTGCCCTGTGTTGGACATTCTTGGGGTCTGTCTCATATTCTCCTAACGCACCTTTTTTTCTAGCAACCAGACTAAGTCAGACCAAGATACACCTTGCCTTAGCTCTACTGTTCCTCTCTAATATTCTGTTCCAGGGCTTCTCTGACAACGCCTTGGGACATGGGCAGAAAGTCTTCTTTTATTCACCCTGCCTAGCCTGGAAATATGAAAGAGTTAACATCCTATAAGAGCAAACCATGATTATGGGAATTGGTGAAGAATTGCACCCCTCATCTGTCCCTTGGCCAGATATTTCGTAAGCACATTATACATGATTCCTTCGAGGGTGACGGTGGGATCAAGCCTGAGTTACCCACTGTATAGACTAACTGGAGAAAACGTCTCAGATTGGTTTTCCCTCCCGCTGATGCATGCTACCTTCCTCACTCTTGTTCCCTTGGCATCACTTCCCAAAGTAAAATCTCTGCGTGTCAGCCTATGTTCCAGGCTCTGCTTTCCACAGGCATAGAGCACAAGAAAACATGTGCCTCACAATATTTGTGGAATAGTCCATTCTCTCACCTCTATCATATATCAGCAGCTTATCACACACACATTTCTGCAATTTCTATAATTTGTTTTTTTAACACATTATGCTTTATTAACTTGGTCTATTTAGGGGTCAGTATTTTATATTTTCCATGATTGCTGTGTTATGTTTTAATCTGAAAGGACATTGCCTTCTCTCTCATTCTTTGCCAAAATTGTCTTGGCATTTTTGCATATTTCTCTATAGAATTTTTTAGAGTGAATTTGTCAGGTGCCACGAGAAATCCTGAGGGATTTTGATTGGAATTACATTGAATTTATAAATTAACATTTGGCGATATGGCATTTAATAATTCTGTGTTTTCCCAATCAGTAAAATGCAATATATCTTGGATTTTTCACATGGTTATATTGTTTGTTCGTTTGCTTTTGTTTTTTTTTACTGAGACCTCATTTTTATGGCTCTTTTTTGAAACAGTTTTTTATTAATGCATAATAAATGTACATAGTGATAATTTAATACATTCATATTTGTAAATATCAAATCAGCTTAACTGAGATATCTATCACCTTAAATATTTGTCTTTTCTTTCTGCTAGAAACAATCTAATTATTCTCTTCTAGATATTTTGGAATGTATAATAGATTGTAGACTATAGTCACCCTACTGATGTATCTAATACTAGGTCTTATTTCTTCTATCAAATCATATGTTTGCACCACTTCTCTTCATCCTCCCCTCTCCTCTTCCTGGACTGGGGTAACCACCAATCTACTCTCTGTCTTCGTGAGATTTTCTTTATCTCCCATATACGAGTAAAAATGTACAATGATTGTCTTTCTATGCTTGATTTATTTCACTTACATTATTTTTGACCTCAAGTTCATTTTATTTGTACAGGGATTGCATATTGGCTGCTGACTTTGTGTCTATATATTTTTCACTTTTGTGCTTCTTTAAGAGGTTTTGCTAAAGCATTTTATATTTGGTTAGTGTTGCTATATGGGGCTATTGATTTTGAATACTTCCATGGTACATTTGATTACTTTCTAAAAATTGTTTTAGTTCGAACATTTCTTTAGTTTGGAAGACAGTTACATTATCTACAGTTAATAATGAATTGCGTCTTCTTTTTCAACATTTGAATCTCATATTTCTTACTAATTTTATTGATTGACTCTCTAGAACACTGGGAAGTGGAACTGGTGATAGTGCCTCTTTTCTGAGTTTTTCCTGATATTAATGGAAGGCTTTTTTTTTTCACCACTGTTGTATTATTTCTTTAAGGTTCTGATACCTACTCTTTATCACATTGGAGAAATTTCTTGGCATCCCCAGCTTAATAAGTAATTTTGTCAATAGTCGCTGTATTTTATCAAATGCCATTTAAAAAAATCTATTGAGATGATCATATGGAATTTCTATTTAAAACTCTTAATGTTGTGAAATTCACGTATAAAGTTACTAATATTGAACCATGTTTGTCTTCCTGGGGCAACTCCACTTGATCATGTGACAATTACTTCAAATACCCTTTGTATATTAGTATTCTATTTTTGGCTTTAAGTTCCCAGTTTATTAAATGGTAGTAATTTGATCTGACAGTGGGTTTGCCTATTAGCCTGTCTTTTTCTGCATGAACACCTTGAATGAGAGATAAAATTATGCTCCCTGAATGTGTGATAAAATTTACTTATGATTTATTTGGGATCTTAAATGTAGGGTCATTTTTTGTCCAATGTTTCTAATATATTTTTTCCTGGTTTGTCTCTCTTTCTCAATTATGTGTACTCAATTATATTTTCTGAGAAAAAATATCAATTCCATTTATATTTCCTAAAATGTTAGAACAACACTGCCCATAGTACGTATTTCAGATGATGGTAAGATATTCATAAAATTTCTTATATAGAAAGCCACAAATGATTTTTTAAATTTTCTATAAGTAGAAAACATACAGAATGCATTCTTTGATCATAATGTAGTAAAATTGAATATTTACTTTAAAAGAATAGCCAATAAATGTCACAACTATTTTTAGATTTCTTTTTAAAATCCTTTAGCAATTTAAGATATATCTAGATGGCTTTTTGCTTAAAAAACAATTTAAAATATAAATTTGAACATTTTTAAATGGAAGTATAAGAACAATGTTTATCCAAAATATGGGATTCAGTATTAAGATAAAAAATTTAGCAATAAATGCAATTAGTAGTAAACACGAAAGACTAAAAGTAGGTGAGCTAAGTAGTTAACTGCGTAAGATAGGAAAAAAATAAACATGAAGTAGAAAAAAGGAAATAAAAATAAAAGCAGAACTAAATGAATATAAAACAGCAAACGTAGACTTAATAATAAAGCAAGATCTGATTCTTTCAAAATACCCATAAGCATTTTTCTAGGTAATACTTTCAGTCATGTGCCACATAAAGATGTTTTGGTCAATGATGGACGCATATAGGATAGTGGTCCCATAACGTTATAATGGAGCTGCAAAATTCCTGTTGCCTGGTGATGCCATAGCCGTCATAACGTTACACAATTCATTATTCATGTGTTTGTGGTGATACTGGTGTAAACAAGCCTACTGTGCCAGTAGTATAATAAGAGTACTACATATACAATTATGTACAGTACATAATACTTAATAACGATAATAAGTGACTATGTTACTGGTTGATGTATTTACTCTACTATAGTTTTTATGGTTATTTTACAGTGTACTTCTTCTATTTAAAAAAAATAAAAATTTACTGTAAAACAGCCTCAGGCAGGGCCTTCAGGAGATATTCCAGAAGAAGGCATTGTTATCATCTGAGATGAGAGCGCTATGTGTGTTATTGTCCCTGAAGACCTTAATGGGACAAGATGTGGAGGTGGAAGACAGTGATATGGATGATCCTGACCCTGTGTAGCCTGGCCTAATATGTGTATGTTTGTTGTAGTTTTTAACAAAAAAGTTTAAAAAGTAAAAAAAGGAAAAATTTATATATAAAAAAGCTTGTAGAGTAAGAATATAAAGTAAGAAAATATTTTTATATACTTGTATACAGTGTGTTTGTGTTTTAAGCTAAACATTATTACAAAATAGTCAAAAAGTTAAAAAAAAATAAAAAGTTTATAAAGTAAAAAGTTGCAGTAAACTAGGGTTAATTTATTGAGGAAATAAAAACTTTTTATATAAGTTTAGTGTAGCCTAAGTATACAGTATTTATAAAGTCTGTGGTGGTGTACGGCAGTGTCCTAGGCCTCTGCATTTAGTCACCACTCACTCATTGACTCGCCCAGAGCAACTTCCAGTCCTGCTAGCTCCATTCGTAAGTGCCCTATGCAGGTGTGCCATTTTTTTCTCTTTTTTACCATATTTATACCTCATGTTTTATATATTTAGACATGTTTAAATACACAAATACCATAGCATTACAATTGCCTACGGTGTTTAGTACAAGCCGTATAGCTTTGTAGCTTAGGAGCAATAGGCTATACCATATAGCTTAGGTATGTAGTGGGCTATGCCATCTAGGTTTGTTTAAGTATACTTTATGATGTTTGCACAAGTATGAAATCGCCTAATGCTACCTTTCTCAAAAAGTATCCATGTTGTATAGTGACACATAACTGCACACACACACATACATATTTTAATGTAAAAGGTAAGTGTTTAAAGCTGGGAAAAACAACTGTTTTCTAATGTAGACAATTGAAAACAAGTAGTTTAGTTAACCTATAAATAAAAGATCCAGTTTACCTTCATGCTGAAAACATATTTACTTGATTTATTAAAACAGATTCTAGGTTTGTTTGTTTTTTTTAATTTTGAAATTCTGATTTAAGTGTAAGTAATTTGAAAAATAAATAAATATATGGGTGTGGAAATGAAGTATGAAGGAATGCCCTTGAATGCAATTATAATATTATGGAAATGACTTCACAGTGGGTAACCCTTACTATTGAGTTTTTTAAAAGAAAGGGAAAAAAAAGTCATGTGGAATAAATATCTGCGGATAAAAATGTCATCTGTTAAGCATATGCTGAATTATTCCTGGAATCACTTTATAATATGATGTTGATTTAGTGCAGTTTAGGGAAAACTACTATTATTAAAAGTAACAACTTTACTTTTAGAATAGCTGATTAAAATAAAACTAGGGAAAGAATGAATTATTAGAATTTCTAGCTTCTTCAGACCTGCTTCTTCTTTATCCATAAATGGGGCAAAATGCAAACATGAATTTGCCAATGAGATTAATGCAATAAAGGAAGTCTCTAGCACTAATTAAAATTAAAAAGGATGAACAGATGGTCTTAACACAGCTGGAAGTATTAGGATGAAATTCTGCCCGTGTGTTTAGTAAGACAGCACTGTTGCAAGAAAACACACCTGTTTACTTTTCTAAAAGCAAAAACATGAAATGTGGTTTTTGTTTACTGCTATTTTGGCCGTTAAATCATTCCTTAGTGTTTCAGTCTCTATTGTTATCTAGTGATAATCAGCTTTAAGTAACTTAATAGGATGCATGATATGTATGTATTCCCTGTGTCTAATAATATTGATTATGACATTGAAATGACAAGGTGATTTTTTGCTATCTACTTAATTTTTTGACCATATGGTCAAAAACACCCATGGAAGGGGGGAAAAAGAAAAATAAATATTAGAATATATCTTTGTTTTGGATAGATTAGAAATAATATTTTGAGTTCTTTAATATTTAAGGTAATCCTCTAAGCCTCACTCATTATTTGATGTCTTAGAATTTGTGACTTATGCAGCAGATAAATGACTTTAAATTAGCTTCACTTAAATGATAAATACTTTAATAAATAATAATTTTATTGTTTCCCTAATAGAAATCACAAATACTCAGAAAGAAAGCTCAGAGTTTAAGGGGTGATATCACTGTAGGCCAACCCTTCAAATACAACCATTTTTAACATTTTATTAATTATGCTCGAGCATTTTTCTGTGTATGTTTTCCTATTGTACATATTTATAATCAGACTCTAAATATACCATTATATTCTAATCACCACTGTTTATAAGGCAACTAAATAATTATTTAGGCATTATTACCAAAAGCAGCATCACACCCCAACAAGAGTGATACGACAATTCCAAATTTTACTTGATTTTTAAGTATTTAAATGGAGTTTTTTATTTAAAGGTATAAACTGATACATACTAGCCCTTAGCCCTAAGGTTTACTGATGCCCACATCCTCTTTCTCTCTCTCTCTCTTTTTTTTTTTTTTTGTTTTGAGATGAGGTCTCACTCTTTTTTGCCCAGGCTGGAGTGCAGTGGTGCAATCATAGCTCACTGCAGCCTCGAACTCCTGAGCTTAAGAGATCCTCTCGCCTCAGCCTCCAGAGTAGCTGGGACTACAAGCATGAAGCATTGTGCTCGGCCTCTTTCTCATTTTAATAAATTCACTTTCATTACCCATTATTGAACACTCACTATGAAGCTAGTACAAATATTTTTATTTGAAATACAAAAGAAAGATCAGGAAAATTGTTATCTTTGCTTTCTTACATATATATTGTATTAGTATTCAATTCCTAGGGGCTGCCATAGCAAAGGACCACAAACTGGATTGCTTAAGGTGACAGAAATGTATTCTCTCACAGTGTCGAAGGCTAGAAGCCTGAAATCAAGATGTTGGCAGGGCCATTATCTCTCTGAAGGCTCCTGGGGGTGGATCGGTTCCCTGTTTGCTCTTACTTCTGGTGTTGCCTGAAATTCTTGGTATTCCTTGACCAGTAGACACATCACTTCAATCTCTGCCTCCGTCATCAAGCACACGACCATCTTCCTGTGTGTCTCTGTATGTGTCTCTTCTCTTCTTGTAAGGACACTGGTCATAGCGGATTAGCCACTCCCCACTGCCCCCCTCCATTACCTCATTTTTAACTTGACTGCATCTGTAAAGACCTTATTTCCAAACAAAATCACACTCACAGGTATTGGATGTTAGTACTTCAACATATATTTTTGGAGGACACAGTTCGACCATAATGTACATTTATATTTGACAACATTTAGCTCAATGTCAATAATCTTGGTAATTATTTACTTACTATCAGAGTGCTTTTGGCCAGGCGCGGTGGTTCACGCCTGTAATCCTAGCACTCTGGGAGGCCGAGGCGGGGGGATTGTTTGAGCTCAGGAGTTCGAGACCAGCCTGAGCAAGAGCGAGACCCCGTCTCTACCAAAAATAGAAAGAAATTAATTGGACAGCTAAAAATATATAGAAAAAATTAGCCGAGCATGGTGGCGCATGCCTGTAGTCCCAACTACTCGGGAGGCTGAGGTAGAAGGATTGCTTGAGCCCAGGAGTTTGAGGTTGCTGTGAGCTAGGCTGATGCCATGGCACTCACTCTAGCCAGGGCAACAAAGTGAGACTCTGTCTCAAAAAAAAAAAAAAAAAAAATTCTGTTCCCTATTCCCCAGAATGTGCTCTGTGCCATGCCATGGAGTTTCTGTTTGGAGTACAACTTGGTAAATACTGATTTAATGATGTATAACAAGGGAACATGAGTTTAGGTTTCTGATGGTATGTTTAATGTTTAGCATCCTGAGAATGAGGTTTAGCTTCAAAGTGATTTTGGTGAAACTGGAAAAGAGATCACAGACAATAAAGTTGAGTAGTTATAAGAACAACAAAATAGGCATGCATTAAAAAACAGTTACGAGCTTTCAATACAAAAGAAAAATCTCTAGATGCCAATGATCAGCAACATGAAATTAATTATAGGTTCTCCAGTACAATATGTAATTTCATTGGGCTACCATGATAGAAAGTGTAATGTCCTCTTACTTCCATATTTTCATATTGAAGATGATAGCCAGCTGTAGTTCTCCCTGCTTAAGGAACATAGGATAGATATAAGAGAATTTATTTTTAACAGTCATTAAATATTGAAAATTGCATTAGTGAAAAGGTCTTAAAGCTATTTTTTGAAAGAGTTCTTTAAAATTAAAATCTATTTTCATATATCCAAGATGGTTTATGTTTAGTCAGGCCTAAAAAGTGAGGAAAAAGAATAAAAATAAAATTTAGTCCACTAAATATTTGAAGAACACCTAGATTTTATATCAATAATTTAGTATTCAATAAATATTTATTAATATTATTATATTACTATTCTGTGATTAACATCCAGTATATCCTGACTTTCTCTAATATAATTAAGCTTACTATTAGTATATCTAAACTTAAAGGACTTTTGTACTAAAGATTCAAATATGGTTTTCTAGTTTAAAAAGATACTTTTGTATTTTTCATTCTAGGCACTTGACTGACAAATTCTCCTAACTTATGTCCTGATTGTGACAGGTGGCTTAGTATAATGTCCCATTAAAGTAGTAAAAGTCTTATCATCATACTTTAATCCTCCAGTGGAGGGTATCATATACAGGTACATCTTAGAATATAGCAAACTTACAGATCAAGTTATTTATTTAAATAAAAGATGATATGTAGAGGATTATGAAAAAGCAGTTGGTCGGCTTTTCGAGTCCCCTGATAACCTTGATCTTCTTTTGGTTTCTTTTTAAAACTACAATCTGTTAGTGATCTCTACATACGAAACATATTGTTCTAAAAGTCAGTTTACTATTTATGATGAAACTAAAGCTATTAAATAAAGATTTACTGGTTCCATTTACATTCCCAAGCAAGCTTTTTTTCTGTTTCCTAAACATGAGAACTAAGGAGACATACAAAAGTAAAGAAACTAGTATTTATTGAATCTTCTACGTGTCAGGAGCTTTGCTAGGTTTTTTTATATATATTACCTTGTTCAGTTCTCACAATCCTATGAGGTAGGTTATCCCCATTTTAAACATGAGAAATTCAAGTTCAGAATAAGAACTTGCTCAAGGTCACACAGAAAAGTGGTAAAGAAAGACTGAAACTCATGTCTAATTCCACAGACTATGTTATTTTCAATATCAACCTACTCTTGAAACACCAACTCTATTTGGAGTTTTAAACTGTGCCATTCTAAGTACAATTTTTATAATTAGATTTTAATCCGTTGTGAAAGACTTTTTAAGGATAGCTTTTTTTTGATCATATAAATAATATACTTATTATACAAATTTTAGAAAATGAAGAAGAAAAATCACCTATAATTTCCAAGGTGCTTTACAAGCATTATATAATATGCAAACTATAGTAAAATCAAATTTGAGGAAATGAAAAGATAGCTAAAAAGAGACTCCTTTGTTTTTTTTCCTTCAGTGCCATATATAGTATTAAAAAGAGCCAGTCTCCTTTAATGGATGCCTTCATTACCTTTGTAGATTTCTCCATGCTTTTCAATTACTCCTCATGTCTGTCACTAGAAGATAAAAGTTATATTTCTAAAATAACCCTTCCTGTTCTGTTGTTAACCTAATTAATGGTATCGCTATCTACACCTGAGAAAATGTAATATGTGAAATTATGTTTTTTAGATATGGCAGATGGAGTGGTTGGCCCATCATCGCCCTCTTCTAGGTCCCAGATTAGGGCAAATCAGATTAAAATATGTGATCCTCTGAGCTTTTCTTTGTGTTACAGAATATACCTTAATAGTCTATTTACAATCATAAGTGGCTAGTTTAATGGCATTAATTAAGCAAGTATAGTTTAATTCTCCAGGGGCAATTATATATGGTTTTATAGGATATAGCAAGCATCATATTATGTTGACCTCTTATGGAAATGCCCTTCTGTTGAGGACAGAAAAGTAGAATTTATATGCTTTTCAGATATATTACTGTAATAAATACAAGTAAATTAAAGATAATCTTGATAGAGCTGTGAGACAGAGTGGACTTCCAGAATAATGAAAAGTCATGGTAGTGAAAGTCTTATGAACAATGTGTGTCAAGATAATTTGTGTTCCTTTTAGCTCCCCTTGGTTTCCAATTTTCTGGTTCAGAGGGAGTTGTATTTGTGTGAAACTCTGAGTTAGGTATCCCTGGATGGAAGTAATGGGACTTCAGTTAACCCAGTCCAAACCTCAGTGTAGTCCTTTTCACAGCTTGGTCTGCAAATTAATTTCATCTTACTGTCTGATATAAGCTCTGAAAAAAATTGTAGAAACATTTTGGGGAAATTTCAATGACTCTAATAAATCAGCAATTCGTTTCCCATGTAATATTTTATTTGCCATGATTAGAAAGCCTCTATTCTTCCAAATTTAGCCCATAGCATGGAAGACCCCCAGCATATACTTACTATCAGTATAAATGAGCACACTGTTACCACGGCAGGTGCCTTGTCTTCCAGAAGCTTCAAAAATACTCTACTTAGAGTACAGAATATGGTAGCCCTTAGTTTACACAGCAGGTACCTTCCCAACAGAGTCACAGCATTAAGAAACAGGAGAGAGGTGTGCTCCTCTAACAGAGGACTCTATTTGCTCAGGACTCTCAGAGGAGAAAGAAAAAGTAGAAGATTGTCAAGAGAAACCCACAATTTGTTTTTCTAGGTCAGAATAAAACCAGAAAGAAATTGCAGAATTCATGGCTTTAATCTCCACACGACAGGACAGGAAAAGATTAAAGCAAGAAGCCCCGCAAACACATGAGGTTCTCCCATTCCCAGTGCTGAGGCTTTTTCCATTATGACAATTTTGCTCATTAGTTGACACCATTTGCCAGTTATTTCCTGTCTGACTTCCTGAGGGGAAGAGTGTCTGGAGGGGGCAGTCAAGCTTTGTAGGTGGGTTGCATCCCTTGCATCTTCCTCAGTCTCTCCCAACATCCCCTTTTCAGTGTCCTGGCTTCTTGCAATAGTGGCCCGAGTGGCTTTTCATTCGGGGTCTTCTCTTATCTGCTGGTAGTCCCAGGAAGGGATTTGCTCCCTTTGTAAATAATTCTAACTTGGCAGGTAACACTACCATCTTAAGTTTCTTTGTCTTCTTTATCTTTCTCCATTTTTTTTTCCCCAAACTGGGTTGCTGTTGCCAATCCCTGAGAAACTTGTCTGTCCTTACCATCCAAATACCTTTTCTCTTACTCATGCTTGAATTCCCAATAATAAGGCTGCCATAAAAATGAAAAGAACTAAGGATCTATTCTGACCTGCCCCTAAATCTGTCCTCGTTAATTTAGAAAACACCTCAGCAAACCACTGGTAAAAATCAACAGGGTGCGCATCCAGCAGCAGCATTGCAGCTTCCTCCAGGTTACCCACTGTGGAAAGATTGCACCTGCCATCAGCAGTGCACACAGTGGGCTCCCAAGGCACGAGGAGAAGGCTGAGTTGTGTGCGGAGGTAGTCAGCTTCCTGGCATTCTCTTACAAGGGGGACTATTTATAATTTGCCCCTGTCATGCCTGTTTTAGTCACGCAAAGTCAGCCAGAGGCAGCATTTCATACAGCAGCCTGCATGTGTCCTCGCACACAGGACGGTAGACTGAACACATGCTGCAGGGCACCTTGGCAAATTTTTCCAGATCTTTTCAGAGCGCTGGAAAATAACTCTTAAGGTGAGTAAGATCAGCTGGGGGAAAAGGGCACATGCACTCTTTGCATCTCGGATGTGCCCGGCCGTTCTGGATCACTAATGATAAAAGGCATTTGAGTCACTGGAGCACCAAAGGGGTAAAGCTGATTTTCTTCACATTGAGGTAAAAAATAAGTTGGCTTGTATGGCGCTGTAGTTTTAGTCTCATTTTGCTGTTTATTATCCTGACTCCTTTTGTTTCCCCTCTTATCCAAGTTACCAGGGCAGCCACTTGCCAACCTAATGCCTTAATTCTAGGACAGTCTTTTTATCCAAATTCACAGATTCTTTGTTCCCTCCTCTTTATCATTCCTGCTTCCTTAACTGTGTTTTTCCTGTTCAGTTCAGGGAAGTTTTGGAGTTGGAATCCATAGTAGAATATTCTAATAAGGCTAGCAATTCTCCCCTTTCCAAGGGGAAGTTATCCCCAGATCCTGCAGCCATTAGGAACCATCCATCCATCCAAAAGGTCATTGCCCCACTCTTCTAGGTCCCAGACTGAGGCAAAGAAGGATAATGAGAAGTAGAAAAAGCAGGAGCAACAACAGAGAAGGGTCAAGAACCTGGAGAAAGAGAAAGGAGCTTTCAGTTACTTAATCTTTTCCTCCAGTTTCTTAATTCATCTCTTGTGACCATCCAGCTCCTTCATCCTTTTATTTTCTGAGGATACCAAGGATCCTTTTATTGTGAGTGAAGTTTTTCAAGAATCTCTGTAAATATACCTATCTGTCTACTTTAAATGAACCTTCCTTTGACTTTTGCAAAGCAGGATTTTTTATAAGTATACCTGTTCCAAATGTAATAGAGTGAAGTAGCCTTTATTTTTAAGAAAGAGACCTACTGACAACATTCTGGGCTTCTCATATTTTTCTACCATTGAAGTCAGGGGCAAATCAGATGGGACCTTCAAGCCCATGTTACCCATTTTGCTCAACAGTAGCTCAAAATTTGTAATGAGGGTTGGAATTTTCCCTGAGAACCCAATCGCAGTGAGCCAAAGTAGTTGGAGGGGAGACTTTTTAGCAAACATTCAGGGTCTGTTACCTCATCAAAGGTGATCACAAATCCTCCAACGAATTCACTGAGCAGAAGGACTCATTCAGGGCAGACCATTCATCCTTACTGCCAAATTGTTGAGATAAAAAAGAAATTAAGACCCAGAGGAAAATGCTAATCCATGAATATAGAATTAGCCTTTTACTACTGAGCAAAAAAAAAAAAAAAAAAAGAAAACCCTGAATACATGCAGATAATAAGTGGCTACAAAGCTATGATGAATATATTCTCTATTTATATGGAATTAAAGATACTGTCCTTTTTTAGTAAATAGTCAACTGTTCATTTGCATTAGTGGCTATGTAGCACTTATCTGGTGTCCTGTTTTTCACAATTTCTTATCAGGCTAACTCTGATTTTATAATTCTTTGTCAGTGCCTCCTGCAGTTACCCCCGTACATTCTGTCTAGCACATATGATTAGTCACATGTGCCTCAGTAAGGTTAGATAAATTTACTCTCCTAAAACCTCTGCTAGTCTGTTCAAGTCCCATCTGCAGTGTGTAGCCACCTGGTAGTTGCCTGCTGAGGTTTAAATATTACTAGGGATGATTCTGAGTCTTGCTGGCTGACAGGAACAATCAAGACAACAGCAACCATTTAGGGATTTCCTAAGTAGCATTCATTTTTTGGCCTGATTATGGATAGATTGGGTGGGAAAGTCCTGGTGATTCAGGGACTCCCCCTGCACAGGCCTTTCCCTCCCCACGTAGAGGGGAAGAACATGAGCCTGACCCACTGTGTGATCTAAAGCTGAGGAGAGGACGAAAGCCAATTGTTAATTGCATTAAATAATTTCAAGTTCCTATGGGGTTTTACTGTACCTGGATGCAGAATTACTATGTTTTGGAGAAAGCACGCCTTCAACTTTATAAAGTATTGCCAAATTGCTCTCCCAAATAGTTATACCAATTTACACTCCCACCTATAATGTATGAGTTCCTGCTTTCACATATTCTTGGCAACATCTGGTGTTTGCAGACTTTATTTTTACCAATGTGATGAGTGTGAAGTAGTGTCTCATTTTGGCTTTAATTTGCATTTCTCTACTATTGAGCATCTTTTCATATGTTCATTGGTCATTTGAGTTTCCTCTTCTGTGAATTGATTGTTCATATCTTTTGCCTTAAAAAAAAAACTGGCTACCCTTTTTGATATATAAGAGTACTTTCCTAACTTCTTGATTGGTTTTATATTTTGCAAATATCTTCTCGTAGTCTATGACATTTTTTTGTCATGAAGTTTTTTTGCATAAAAAACTTTTATGTGCTCAAATATATCAGTCTGTGCCTTGATAGCATATAGTTCCATGTCTTAAGTATTTCCCTATCCTGATATAAATGTCTCCTATAATTTCTCCTAAAAGTTTTAAAATTTTTCTTTTCATATTTAAATCTTCTATCTACAATTTGTTTTTTGTATATAGTATGAGATAAAAATACAATTTTATTTTTTTCATAAAAATAACCAATTGCCCTAGCACCATTTGTTGAATATAGTCCATCTTTTCCTCATTGACTTGTAATGTCACTTTATTCTTGCCTTTTTATTTTTCCATATTAATTTTAGGATCAGCTTCCCAAGTTCCATGAAAAAGGCTTTGAGGAATTTGATTGGAATTGCAGTGTACTTACAGATTAATTGCATTGCATTTATGGATTAATTAGAGAACAATTGCCATTTTTATAAATTGAGTCTTACTATGCATTAAAAATGGTATATTTTTCCTTTTACTTAGGTCTTTAGTACATGTTTTCAATTTTAATTTTCTCAATAAAGCTCTTACATGTCTTTTTAAAAAGATTTAGTTTTTGTTGCTGTTACAAATTGGATCTTTTTTAAATGCAAATTGTAAATTGATTTTGCTTGTGTAGCAACACTAAATTTTGAACAAGAACCTTATATCAACAATGTAATAATAGATTGTGGTCAAAGAATATTGTGTGTATGGTTCAGATTTCTAATATCTGTTGAAATCTGTTCTATGGCCTAGTATATAGCCAATTTTACAAAGTTTCCATGTGGTTTTGAGAATATTTTTCCCTTTAATTTTGTGTAGGATTTGTAATATGTCCATTAGATCAAGCTTGTTATTGATTGTTCAAATCATCTATTTTATTAAATGTTTTCTACTTCTGTCAATTAGTGTGGTTGTAGATTTGTTTATTTCTTCTAGTAATCATGTGATCTTTTGCATAACTAATATAGAGACTGAGTTTAAAATCACTATAGCTTCCTATGAACTGTTCCCTTTTTAATATTTTGTAATAACTTTTTTATCTCTAATAATGATTTTGCCTTAAAATATATTCTTTTTCCTGATACTAATAGAGATG
Organism: Avahi laniger; assembly: GCA_963575035.1. Lineage (NCBI taxonomy): Eukaryota > Metazoa > Chordata > Mammalia > Primates > Indriidae > Avahi > Avahi laniger. Next base: position 40,868 of record CAUYSK010107463.1, on the reverse strand, counting down.
TGCCAGTTTTCTTTTGTTTTCTGGGTTGCCAGGTATAGCAATTAAGAATGCGTTCAGCTGCAAATAACAGAAAACGTGACTACAATTGCTTAAACAAATGGAGGATTCTTTTTTTTTCAGATAGCAAGATTGGGGATAGATGTGGGTCCATCTGCTTAGGCTCTTTATATGTTTCTATTTACCATTCACAGTGTGCCACTTTTCAGCCTCGTTCTTGTTTTCTCCCTATAAGGCTTTGTGGAGTGAGAGAATAAGGAAAACAACCCTTATTATCAGAATTGCATGGTACAATATCCTATTTAAGCATCTATAGAATGATTGTCCCATGATTGTAAATGGTTTGCTGTTTACACACGTTATGAAATTGAAAGTTCTTTAATTAGGAGATGGAGTCTTCTATTTCTAGAGCGAGTGATATGACAGTTACCTTTACCAAATAAAATCACCAGGAAGGAAATGCTTATGCATGCCTGTCTTTAGAGACAGAAGCAATTAAGTGCTCGACAAGCATAATACAATAGATTTCAAAATATTAATGCAAAGTAAAAATATAGTACAGTTTTAGCAAGTTGAGTTTTTGTATTTATGAATACATGGTATATGTGTTCTCTCTACAGATATCATTTTCTACAGTTTTTCTGAAGACTGATTAAATTTCAGTATTTTCCATGAAACTTAACATCACTTTGTGCCTTTTGCTGGGGCATTGGCCAGGCTATCAGATAGCCCTTCTTACCTAGAAAATGACTTCAAATTCTCCCTTTCCTTATCCTGCTTTGTGAAACTTCTAGGGCATCTGATTTCACCTCTAATCTTGCCCTGGACCATTAGGACAGGTCTGTGGAACCATAAATAGGCTCTGTGTTTGTATTTGCAGCCTTCAACATCTACAAAGCAAATTGATCTATTTCTGTTTTGTACTAAAAATTATTAGCATTATATGGTTCTAGTGCTTCCCAAGAGGACCCTAGAACAGCATATTGATATGCCTAATGTTTGATTTATGCTAAATGTTAACAAAGCATTTACCTACATTATTCCATTCAGACCTCCTTAGTACCAAGAAGAAAAATATCTGTCTCCGTATAGATAACAAATGGGGCCTTCAGAGCTCAAACTATAAAAGAACATAAGTATTCAAAGCAGAAGAACTTTTGAATAAGTTTTTTTTTTATTTTAAAGTATTATGGGGGTACAAATGTTTTTTGTTACAAGGATTGCTTTTTTAATGCTTGAGTCAGGGTTTTAAGTGTGCCCATCACCCAGATAGTGTTCATTGTACCCATTAGGTAGGTTTTTGCCCATCTTCTCCTTCTCCCTACCCACCCCCACCCCTGATTGATTTCCATTGAGTTATACTTCCCTCTGTGCACGTGTGCTCGTCAGTTAGTCCAATTTAATAGTAGATATGATGTTTGTTTTTCTATTCTGTAGATACTTCACTTAGGATAATGGTCTAAAGTTCCATCCATATTGTTGCAAGAGGCATTAAGTCATCCTCCTTCATGGCTGTGTAGTATTCCATGGTATACACATACCACATTTTGTTAATCTACTCATGAGTTGATGGACATTTGGGTTGATTCCACATCTTTGCAATTGTGCTGCAATAAACATTCATGTGCAAGTGTCTTTTTGATAAAATGACTTTGTTTCCTTTGGGAAAATACCCAGTAGAGGGATTGCTGGATCAAATGGTAGGTCTACTTTTATTCCTTTGAGGAATCTCCATACTGTTTTTTCATAGAGGTTGTACTAATTTGCAATCTCACCAACAATGTATAAGCATTCCTTTCTCTCTGCCTCCATGCCAGCATCTATTATTTTGGGACTTTTTAATAAAAACTATTCTAACTGGGGATATTTGAATTATTAGGTTAAAGGATACAAGCAGAGCCTAGGGCTAGATAAATACTTACTGAATGACTACATTCTTAGTTGGGCATTTTCTTTTAAGCACTAAGACTGCTAATCCAATTTTGAATGCCCTTTTGTCATCATTAATCCTTGTCCAACACAATATTGTAGAACAGAAACTAGGTGTCTTTTCACCGCAGGATATGGAAACTGTTTCTTGTATGAGATTAAACATTGTGAACATGTTTTTCCTTTCAGTGAGAGTGTAGCGTGTTGCTTTACATTGGCCACCTAATAAATTTAGTGCATTACTTAGTCATTGGATTGAAATACATGGATAAGAATTCTTGGGAAGAAAGTTTTTAGAAACTCAGAAGTATTCCATCCCACTATTTTTACAGATTTTTTTCTCTGTGACTTCTTTACATTTGACTAAAATTACTTTTGCTATGGTTGAAGCCCTTTCTTTTCCCCCCCTGCATCCTGATCAAAAAGAGCTTGTGTCTTTCTGATTAGTTAACTTTTACAGCTTTACATTTGAAAACTCAATTTTCTTTTTCTCTACAAAATAATCATCTCAATTTTCTTATTTTTTTCCACACAGATCTTGATTTTCAACTAAGTTATTATAATGTTTCTCTGAGCTCTACAGCTCCATCTTAAATTGGACATTGCTTATTACTCTAGTAATTATGTGATCATTTCTGTTTATAAACTTGAATTAATTAAATTGAATTTAGTTTTTTTGTGTGTTTTAAGCATCCTAAAATAATCTTTCAGCCATGGAAACAAAGAAGTATTTTCCTGCCGAGGAATAAAATTAGCAGTGGATTGGTTTTTGGAAAGAGGCCACAAAGATGTTACAGTCTTTGTTCCTGCTTGGAGGAAAGAACAATCCCGGCCTGATGCTCTCATCACAGGTAAGCTGATTGCAGGTAGCTGTTTGTTCTTAGCTTTCTCATAACACCTATGCAGATATCTGCGCTATCAAATTCGGAGTCTGTTTCTGTTTACTCAATCTGTATGACTACCACATTCTTCTGGGTGGAATGTGAAAGTTGTTTTCGACTTTGAAAACTATATTATTATGTTAACTAAATAGTAATCCTTGCTACATACACCAGGTTTGGTTTTTTGTCATTTTTATGGAAACTTTGACTTTAAATTTTGTAAAATTCTGACCTTTAGAGACATGCTAGGAGTCCTTTGCTGTTCACTAGCCATGAAGACTATGAGCAACACAATGAACCTCTTTGAACTCCAGTTTTCTCATATGCCATATGAAATTAGACTAGGTGGAACTAATACCTCTTTATTAACCTGGATGGAACTAGAGAACATTCTTCTCAGTGAAATGCCACAAGAATGGAAAAACAAACACCACATGTACTCACCATTAAATTGGAACTAATCCATCAACACTTACATGCACATATGGGAATAACACTCACAGGAAATTAAGCATGTGGGGGGGAAGGGATGGGTGAATTCACACCTGAAGGGGTACAATGCATACTATCTGGGGAATGGGCACACTTATAGCTTTGACTCAAATGGTACAAAAGCAATTTATGTAATCAAAACATTTGTACCCCTGTAATATTCTAAAAAAAAAAAAAAAAAAAACTAGGTGACAGTCAGACTCTAATGACAGTTTGAAAAAGATTTGTAAGACCTGGGATATGCTATTAGTCAAGTAGAAGGAAATGACCTGATCCCAATAAAATATTTATAAGTTATTAATATTATAAAGTATATATTTACATATAATTATATGTAATAATTTATAAATATAATTATATATAAATTATTAAATCATTGTTAATTTAGCACAAGAATGAATAGGCAAGTAACGGTGAGTCCTAAGCCATGGACTCAGAACCTAGCCTATATAAACTATAAAGCAGAGAGGTATATATAATTCAACCAGTAGTACCAAAATATTAGGTATCTCTTTTGAAAAAGTATACTTGTTTAGTTCCTTATCTTATACCATATAACAATAAATTCCAGATAGTTGAAGAATTATTGTCAAAAGTCAAACCATTAAACACTACAAATAGTCTTTGAATGGGTAGAGACCTTTCTAAATTTAAAAATTTTAGAAAAAATTATAAAGGAAAAAGATATGATTGCATCAAAATTTAAGCTTCTGCATTTTGGGAAACTTTGTTAAAAATGAAAATCTACCAGTTGCCTAAGAAAAATATGCAACAAATAAAGAACATAAAGATCTCAGATGATAAAACAAACACAAAGCTTTCTCAGTATATAAATGGTAAAATGATGGGAATAGACAACTTCCAAAATAACAAGTGTCAAGTAAGTAGGAAAAAAGTGCAGCCTCATTCGTAATTAAAGAAATGAAAATGTAAACAACTATTATTTTTCACCCATCAAGTTAGTAGATTACAAAATTGACAGTACTCAATGCCCTGAGGGGGTTCCTCATACACTGCTGTCAAAATTGTTGCAACCTGTCAAGAAAACAGTTGATCTTAAAATGTTAATAGTCCCAAGAAAATGAGCAGAGATACAGGTGAATATTTTTGACCAGAGACATGTAGCACAATATTATTATTTAGAATAGAAAAAAATGGAAACAAAGTATACATTCACTAGAAGAATGATTCAATAAATCAGGATGTATTGATATGATAAATATGCATTAAACCATTTAGGCAGAATTTGTAATGATTTGAGGAAATACTCTTTTACATAAAAGGCAGGTTTTATTGTGTGTGTATATGCACACACATAGACATGTGTGTGTATATATATCTCAACAACGGAAAGAACAAAATTCACAGAAAATGACTAGAAGGGAATATGCCAAAATGTTAATAGTAATTGCCTCTGAGTTGTGGCTTTATGAGGTCTTTATTTCTCCCTTCTTCTTGGTACTTTTTCTGTTCTAATTTTCTGCAAGAAACTTACAGTACTTTGATAATTGTGGGGGAGATAAAGTAAACGAAAAAAGAAAAAAACAGTAGTTAAGCATGTAAAGGTATTGAAAGCTTCTTGTGCATGGAAGGAATATGAGAGCAAGAATAAGGGAAAATGATAATACACAGTGTGAACTGTGGCTGAGTTTAGTTTATTTTGTCTCCATATGCAGTTTATTTTGTAAAATGCGAAAACTAACATCAGAGGCCTTTAGGTGTTATTGCCCCAGGGTAATAATTCTCTTGACTAAAACCCTCAACCACATGATACCTGGTAAATTGAATAGTCCAGAACTCTTTCACTGCACCAAAAAGAAACTTGGTAAGAAATATTTTAAAGTTGTCAGTGCCATAGATTCAGGCTAGTGCTTTTGCCCATCTTCCATTTATTTAAATATTAATAAGCACTGGGTATGTATCAAGTGCTGTGCTAGGAACTAGGGATTCAGTTAATTTACTTGTTTTTCTGTGCCCATTATTTATTTAAGTTAGCATTATTTATATGTTATCCTAACTAGTGTCTTTTCACCCTCATTAGCAGTTAAAGAAATGCAAATTAAGCAAGATGATGATGACTGTTAGGCCACCACACTTAATGCACCAGTCACTTTGGAGAGGATCAAGGCATATCATATATGAGTAAACACCCTCACAAATAGTAAAGGACCATAGATTATTCATGAATAAACTGGAAGACTCCAGAGTGTTTAAGCAGTTCATTTATTCGTTCCATAGACATCCATTCATCATCTACCGACGTGCCTCAGGGCCTGGGTGCTGATGAATATGAGGATAAATAACACATGATGCCCGACCCCAAAATGTTTATCAGGGATGCACACAAAATTATAATATGACAAATCCTACAACAGAGACTAGGGTTTTGATTTTATATTGGTTTTCTCTGGTTTTTAGAAGAGATCGGTAATTACATCGATTAAACAAAATTAAAGAGCACAATAAGTGGTAAAATGGTAGGTACAGAGAGCTATTCAGAGCTGTTTATTGAGAGCTTGCAGGCACTGTGCTAGGTCCTTTTTTTGCCAGCTACCCAGTTACTTCTCATAGTCTGTCAACTACATTTGAGGACTGGAAGAAACAAGCTCAACAAGATTATGATTACCAGATGTGGAAAGTGGCAGAACCTGATATTTATCCATGATTTGCTGATTCTGACACCCACATTTCTTCCACTCATGCTCTGTTGCTTTTCTGAACCAGTGTTCTGATCCTAATGACCTCCTTTGTCAGGAGCATCATCAGTCCGTATGCTAGTAGGTGAGCTGAGCCTCAGTCACTCTTCCATCCCCTCTTCCTGCACACCCTTCTGAAGCTCGTACTTCTGCTCTGCCAATTACAGCCCTTGCTCACCTAGCTTACTTGTTTGTCCAATGCAATAAGACTGAGGTCTCTTTGAGGAAGGGTTGTTCTTCATCTTGGTGGGCCCTGACACCTAACACAGTACAGGCCACAGAGGAGGCATGTAGTAATTGGCTGTTGAAGAAATGGATTGAAAAAAAAAAGATTAGTAACTCTAGTTAATAAACACTGAGAAGTAGTGAGCTTTTTTAAAAAAAATCATGACATCTTTAGGTAACTGGCACTCTATGCCAGAATTTACAATGGTGGGGAAACAGGGGATGGAGGAGCAAAAGTAGGAAGAAGGAATGGTTAAAAGAGAATTTTTATCATTAATCAAAATATGAACTCTAGCACCTTTTTTTTTAAACCACAAAACAAGTCAGCAGAGTTACAAAGTGCTGTAAGAGTGTGCCCATCAAAGACAAAGAAGAGCATTCTACCTATCCTTTGTCTATCTGTGGCTGTTTTCTCCACACAATGACCTGATCTCCTGCTCAGTCGGACCCCACAAGGTGCTGGTGTCTGTTACCACGTGCTTCGTAGGTACATCCATAACACCACTCTGAGCTCACCGCCTCCATTTTCTCTGAACTTTCTGCATTCGAAGATTTTTCCCTTTGCTACCTCGACTACTTCTTTTCAAACTCTCTAACCATCACATTGCTAGTTAGAAGAAAATAACTACAAAACACACAAACAAACTTGGGAAGAAAAATTCTGTTGCTCACTCCTGAGCCCCACACAGCCGCTTTGCTAGAAGGGCATTGTTGTAGGAGCGTGGAAGACACCGTGTTCATCGTGGTCATTCTGGTGGCTCCAGCTCTTAAGAAAAAGCTTCATTTAATGAAAATCAGAATTTGCTCAGTCATGTTTATTTTATGCTGTTTATTTTTTTTAACTATTTTTAAATCCCTTATTATGGAAATTCCTGAAGAAAAAATGTTATTAGGAGTTATAAATTATGCACATTTATAAACCATAAATCATAATCCCTAATTAAATGATTACATATATCCAGTTCACATTATAAAAGGTCACATTGTGTGAAAGTTGTCATGTGTGTTAGGTATGTGTTTATTTCTGAAATTCTACCCTTATTATTCTTTCAGATCAAGAAATTTTACGTAAATTAGAGAAGGAGAAAATCCTGGTGTTCACGCCATCTCGGCGAGTCCAGGGCAGGCGAGTGGTGTGCTATGACGACAGGTTCATCGTGAAGCTGGCCTTTGAGTCAGACGGTATAATTGTGTCCAATGATAACTACAGGGATTTGGCTAATGAAAAACCAGAATGGAAGAAGTTCATAGATGAGCGATTATTAATGTATTCATTTGTTAATGACAAGTAAGTAAAGCCATTTACTTGCCAGTGACATTGCTTCCCTGAAAATGTTAACTATCCCTGGAGGCTGCTACAGAACCCTTCTCTTTTTGCCACTGACCAGACCTAAGACAAGTTTTTTCCAACAACTGATTTCCCCGCTAATTTTCAATGGGAGTCAGAAAAACTGTAGAATGGTGCTACAGGAGGCCCTCTGTGAGTGGCAGACCCCTGCCCTTCCTTGTAAGTCACTAGCAGAGCACCTCAGGCAGAGGACGTCTTCAAGACTCTCCGAGGAACCTATGATAACTGAAAGAGGGAGAATTCTCATCTTCACCCTGTATTTATAGTCATGTGTCACTTAACGACAGGGATAAGTTCTGAGAAATGCATCCTTAGGCAGTTTTGTTGTTGTGTGAACATCATGGAGTGTACTTACACAAACCTACGTGGTCTAGCCTACTGCACGCCTGGTCCATATGGTATGGCCTATTGCTCCCAGGCTGCAAACCTGTACAGCATGTTACCGTAATGACTGATGTAGGCAATTGTGATACACTGGTGAGTATCTGTGTATCTAAACATTGACAAGGGACAGTAAAAATACACATAAAAGGTAAAAAATGGTACTCCTGTCCAGGGTACTTACCATGAATGGAGCTTGTAGGACTGGAAGTTGCTCTGGGTATCAGCAAGTGGGTGGTGAGTAAATGTGAAGGTCTAGCACATTACTGTATGCTACTGTAGAAACAGTGTGTAATTGTATATGCTAGACTTTTATAAGATTGGCAGTGCAGTAGGTTTGTTTTTACCAGTATCACCATAAACACAAGTAATGTGTCATACTATGACATTACTAGCAATTTTTCAGCTCTGTTATAATCTTAATGACCAAAATGATGTTATGCGGCACATGACTGTACATGATTTTTTAAAGTTGTTATTACCAGTGTAAGACTCTAGTCATGATCAGAGTCTGCAAGTTCATGAATGAACAAATGACATAAACAAGCATGTCTCATGAGAAGTAAAGTCATTTATAAATATGTAGGAAAAGTTCACCTGGTGCTAATCAAAAATGCAAACTAAATCTAAAAAAAATGTGTTTTCTTACCCATTTAATTCACAAAAATATTTTCATGTTATGCTATTAAAGATGCATGTGAACTGATAAACAATTTGGCACAGGTTAGCAGAAGCCTCAAAAACATGTGTACTCTGTCAACCCAATAATCTTATTTCTTGGAATATATAATGAGGAATAAAGAAAGACTAGATATGTTCATTTCTATATTATTTATAATTGTAAGAATTCAAAGGCAGCTACAAATGTACAATAGAGAAATCAAATTGTGCTACATCTCCTGTTGTAATGTTATTCAGCTGTTCAGAATTAGTATTATGAAAGCTATTAAGAAATATGGAAAAATATTTTTATGTTAAAAAGACAAAGTATAAAATTATATTTATGTTTGATTAAAGCCATGTAAAATGGTATATGCATATCGAAAATGACTTAAAGCCAGCACAGACACGGAAAATAATTGTTTTAAGATAGTGAGATTAAGTGACTTTGTCTTCTATTTATTAATGTTGCCGTATTTTTATAATAATAAACACTGTATTTGCAAAGTGTTACTACTCGGCCATCTTGACACTCCTGTTAGAGTTCATACATTATTTCTATTATTCATGTTTTATAGGTAAATACTTGGGTTTATTTCAAGTTCAAACAGTAATATAATAAGGAGTAGAATTCTTCAGTCATAACTTCTTTTCATTATGCATGCCACAAATTCTTTTTTCCTCCACTTAACAGTCAATCCTAAATAATAAGTTTACTTCCTTAAGACTTTTTCTATCTCAGCTGAGAAGCATATAAGTACAGTGGGAAGAGAATGCACTTTGGAGTCAGACATAATTGAATCTTGGCTGCGACATGTGATGTTAGATAAAGATTGCTGAATGCATCTGAAGCTAAATTAGAAAACTTTATTAATCTGTAAAATGGAGCGAATGCTTTATGGGATTATTGTTAGGACAGAAGGCAATCGTGTGTGTAAAGTGTCTGGCACATAAGTGTTTGGGAAGTCTTTGTCTTCCCATAGCATTCTGCCACTTCTCCTTTCTTCCTCAGCTGCCCCCTCACTCCCAGTGCTCCCACCTCTCACAAGACCCGTGTTTATAAAGGTCTCCTGAAATGTCACTGCAATAGTTTTCTAAAATCCTTGCAAAATCCCAAGACTGAGAGGAAAGAAGAATTAATTGGAACATGCTAGACTCAAACTTAACTTGAATTAAAACAAATACAACTTCGGCTTCAAACAGTTTAATTTTGTTTTTATTAAGGAAAGTGAACTTCATGTACTGATATTTTTATCCTGTAGATGTTGAATCAAAACCCTGGGATTAAAATTTCAAAAAACTACCTTAGAGTAAATAAATCTTTGTACTCTGTTTTTAGAATTAAATGACTGACCTCCTGCTTAGGTGTCATTTTTTATTATCTCTCTGACAGGTTCATGCCTCCTGACGACCCTCTTGGCAGACACGGCCCCAGTCTGGATAATTTTCTGAGGAAGAAACCTATTGTTCCTGAACACAAAAAGCAGCCTTGTCCATATGGTAACTTTCTTTGTGAATATTTAGTATAAGCCGTTAGAACACAGTATATTGTTAAACTTTTGTTAATAAAAATAAACACTCATAATTTTGAGTAGCACGGTATGTGGTTCTTTGCTAGTAATTAAATTTAAGAAAATGTCTTAGCCATGAAAAAGAATTATTTTTACCTATTTGAGTTCAAAACAAATGCATTTCCCTGAATTAAAACATAGTTCAAAATACACAGTTAATTCTACATGAAGTTAGTTTTTAGGTGAATAAAAATTTGGAATTCTTCCATCTAGATACAAATCAGATGAGAATGGTTTTATCACATTACAACAGTACATGTTGCTCTTCAAAACAAAATTTCCTACCTGATTATTAAGTCCTACTGGAAGAGAAGAGACAAGTTTGAGTTAAGAATATGGGGTATTAGCCAAAAACTCTGGAAGTGATTATTAATCATTTGGCCGACTTTCTTGCTGCACTTGATAGTAAGGAAGTAAGTAGACTGAAAAGTAACATTTCTCAAGAGTAAAGAACAGAGTAATGCTTAGCATAGCTCCCATTTCTGCCTTTGTTTCCTTCACAAGTTAAAATAATAATGCCAAACTGAATTTTTTTTCAGGATCTGATGGTATATTCCTTTACCTAATTAATTTTACTTTTCATAGGAAAGAAGTGTACCTATGGACACAAGTGCAAATATTACCATCCTGAAAGGGGCAGTCAGCCTCAGCGGTCAGTGGCTGATGAACTTCGTGCCATGTCTAGAAATACAGCAGCCAAAACTGCAAATGAAGGAGGACTGGTGAAAAGCAACAGTGTTCCTTGTAGCACTAAGGCTGATAGCACTTCTGATGTGAAACGAGGTGCTCCAAAGAGGCAATCAGATCCAAGCATAAGGACTCAAGTCTACCAAGACCTAGAAGAAAAGCTTCCCACCAAAAACAAATTGGAAACCAGGTCTGTACCTTCCTTAGTTAGCATACCGGCTACTTCTACTGCAAAACCCCAAAGCACTACATCTTTAAGCAATGGCCTTCCATCTGGAGTTCATTTCCCACCTCAGGATCAAAGACCACAGGGACAATATCCTCCAATGATGATGGCAACCAAAAATCATGGAACGCCAATGCCTTATGAACAGTATCCAAAATGCGACTCGCCTGTTGACATTGGATATTACTCCATGTTGAACGCATATTCAAATCTGAGTATCTCAGGCCCACGAAGTCCTGAAAGGCGTTTCTCATTAGACACAGATTATAGAATAAGTTCTGTAGCTTCTGACTGCAGCAGTGAAGGGAGCATGAGCTGCGGGAGCAGTGACTCCTATGTGGGGTACAATGACCGGTCCTACGTCAGCTCTCCCGACCCGCAGCTAGAAGAGAATTTGAAGTGTCAACACATGCACCCTCACAGCCGCCTTAATTCCCAACCCTTCCTGCAGAATTTCCACGACCCCTTAACCAGAGTGCAAAGTTACAGTCACGAAGAACCAAAGTTCCATCACAAGCCTCCTCTTCCACACTTGGCTATGCATCTGCAGCACCCCGCTGTGGGCGCCCGGTCCAGCTGTCCCGGGGATTACCCCTCTCCGCCAAGTTCGGCACACTCTAAGGCACCACACCTAGGCAGGTCCCTAGTGGCCACCAGAATAGACAGCATATCTGATTCTCGCCTCTATGACAGTTCTCCTTCAAGACAGAGGAAGCCTTATTCCCGCCAGGAAGGGATGGGAAGCTGGGATAGGCCGAGTTACGGGATGGATGCCTATGGATATCGGCAGACTTACTCCTTGCCTGATAACTCCACGCAGCCGTGTTACGAGCAGTTCACCTTCCAGAGCCTACCCGAGCAGCAAGAGCCGACTTGGCGGATACCGTACTGTGGGATGCCGCAAGATCCTCCAAGGTACCAAGATAACCGAGAAAAGATTTACATCAACTTGTGCAACATCTTCCCACCTGACCTTGTGAGAATTGTCATGAAAAGGAATCCTCACATGACAGACGCCCAGCAGCTCGCTGCAGCCATTTTAGTGGAGAAATCACAGCTGGGTTATTGAAAGATGATGCATCTTTGTGGTGTTTAGTAGTTTTTTGTTCAGCTCAAATGCTGAGGGAGGTTTGCTACAATAGCACATGTGATCTCCTTCTCAGCAAGGAGGTTATATAGTATCCATTTATGTGAAATACTGTATCATGGAATCTGTATGTATAGCCCCACATGATGGAAGTATCACGGGATTGCTTTACATTTAAACTTTTTTTTAACGTTTCCTTTTTAAAGCTATATCCTTGGCTGGAAATTTTTCCAGTTTGATTTAATAGATGTATCTGTGATCTTTGATAATAATCTTTGGTGCATCAGGGGTTTATATGCAGCACTTTTTATCCTTGTTTCATGTTTTATTAACTTGGTGTTTGTCTATCAATTGCAAGCAATTACAGTACCTTCAGAATGTGGAGCATTTGACTAGACCCAGCAAACTATTTTTTCAAGCCAAGCTTAATTAGACTCTTTTACAGCTTTTTAAGTTATTTTTATTTGGGGAAGGTGGGCTTCTTTGTGCTATAATCATTATTTATAGAAACAAAGATATACTACAGCACTGACTTTATATTTTAAACAAAATGTAAGTTACCAATTTATGTTGAAATGGGTAACAGTATATATTAGAATGATTTACAGTATGGCACTTTTCATTGTGTTATTTTTGTTTGGATTTTTTTTCTGTTAAGAAATTAGTTAATTTAATATGGTCAATTTAAAAGAAAGCAGATGCAATCAATGGAAAAATTGTTTCCATTTTTTTTTTTTTTTAAGTATAAGGCAAAAGCCGTAACTACTGCAGGTTAGAGTTTTGTTGTCCAACTATGACGTGCTTCTAGACAGCAGAAATGGAATTGAATTCCTAGATTTCCATTAACTTGTATTTTTAATATATCTGTCTTTTTGTTTTGGGGCACAATACTGGATAAAATAACCCTTTCACAGTACTTGCCTGATTTTAATGAATCTAATTATTCTCAATGCAACTTTTATATTTAGTACTCTCTTTAGCTTTCCTGCTGTTTATCAAGGCTGGCCTGAGATGGTTTTATGTGTTAAGCATATGCAACATTTATTGATACTGCACTATAAAAATGGTGATGGAGGAGTTGTGAATGGTAACTTAAAATTTTTGTAAGATATTGTATATTTTCCATTTTCCTGAAGGTAGTTTTTTTTTGGGGGGGAGGGCCTGTTATATTATTAAGGCCAGATTCTTGCCACAAATAGTGTAGTTTTAGATACAGACTAAAGTCTGTTCTAGTATTAGTAAGGGATATTTCTGGTTTCAAAGTCATGGGTTTTGCTAGCTACAAATATATTTATGTGGATTAGAAGACAGATTTTACAGTAAGTGGCAGACATAGACAGAACTTGACTGTTGCCTCCAGATTTGGGGTTTCACTCAGTGTAATAGACACATTCAGATCTGTTTCTGTAGTCTGCCTAGACACCCTGGTTATTCTGATTATTCTTACATGCTACAGTTTGAAGTAAAGCCCTGAAAAACCAGAAAGTACCTTTTACTGTTGATACAAATTGTATCTTTTTAACTATAAGAACTATTTTGATTTGTAGATCTAGTTAAAACACAAGTGTGTAACTATGATTAGACTTTTGGGCAACATTTTATCCCTTATTTAAATACAGATTTTTAAAGTGAAATTGAGGTCTAGAATAGGTTAGAAAATAAAAGTAACAATTTAGGTAAATAAAAGTGTCTGTCTTAGTTTTATATACTATATTAAAACATATTAAATAAGTTTATTGGCATTTTCTTTCTCCTAAAACTTATCTAGTGTGAACTTAACATAAAATAAAGGTAAAATGCTGCCTGAAAATAATGTCCAAGCACCTTTGACTAGGATAACATTTCCACTACTTGTGTGACACTGTGTGTTGCATGAAGTAGGATTTGGGTATACAGTAAATGCTTCTAAAAGGCATTGTGCATATTGACATATCCAATAATCTGAACCGTGTTCAGCAAACTTAATTCAGGAGAGTGGTGTTCTACACAGTTATTGCTGTTGTGTTTGAAATGAGTATGGTACTCATCTGTACCCAGAAATAATACAGATGATGCCACACAAACCATTGTGAGTGGTGCCTGAGAGCAGCCCTACTCACTTGTGACATTGTTCTCCTTGATTTTGTTGGTCACTATTTATAGAACAAGTTTAAATGTAGAGGCTAACCCAGTGCCAAAAATAAAATTACAAATGTGTAATACCTCTTACTTTAGTTATGTTCTAAGACTTTTTTAGTATGAAATCACTTTTAAATTATACATGTAGGTTTTGCTTCCATTTTCTTCACTTTAGCATTTTAAGTATTTGAAGGTCTGCCAAACTTTACTAAATTTATTTAAATGAAATCTTAGGTGAAATGTATGTGACACTTTTAATTTGACCTTCTAGTGTTTCTAGCTGACTATTTGTCATTGTTCCATGGATTTTAAACTATGGAAAAATAGTGTAGCCAGTGCCACCTATCCTGAAGTGAATAGCTCTGAACTACCCACACTGAAATCCTTCAGTGTGATTAATTATGAGTTTTTTTAAAATAGCAGTTTTCTTATGTCAAGAGGACAATTTGCCCCCTTTGTTTTGAAGCACCAATGTTGCTTCCAGAGCTTAAGAATGAGATAATTGGCAGACAAATTCAACATTTGTATAGCAAATTCATATTTATCTGAAGCAATAAATGAAAGGAGTCCGTCACTAAATTAAATCCGTAACTGATAACAAACCTTCATTTTAGCCAAAAATTTCTTCCTAATCAAATCCTTTACCAGACTTGCTAATAAGTAGCCAAAAAGAGGTGTGTTATTAAGTGAAATTGCCAGATGTAGTCAACTGATAGACAAAAAAGGATTCAGACTGCAATATTTTGCCCCTGAATAATTGACAGTTGACTGTACTTTTACACAGTAATTAGCCAGTCTGTTGTCTCTGTGTCTTAGTCCAGAGGGAATAGTACCCAAATGGCCAAATCCTGGCCCTTAGTATTTCTTCCCTGTATTGCGTGTGATCCGGATGTTTTCAGTCTTGTTTTTATGATCTCTTTATCCTGATAGAGTTTGTCATTGACCTAAACATTTGGAAGAAACACACACCAGTATAAAATATTTGATACTGGTGGAAACTTGAACTTTGTGTTTTTATGAAAATTCATTTATGAGAATATGTAATATAACTAAAAAGAGTATTTTATATATATATATATATACACACATGTGCATATTTGTTATGAGGTATTAAAAATGGGGGAGGGGGTGCTTTTGATGGCTGACTTTTCCCTGATTGAACTATGTTTCTTTGAGTTGTAGATGACCAAGTCTGGGATCTGGATGGCCAATAATATTTAGAACTACTTGAATGGAAAACAATTCTTCACTGGTTTTATTCTTGGTATTTTTAAAGAATTATTTTGATAATTTTAATAGAATGTGTAATTTTAAAAATACACAAAAAACTTAAGGTAGTATTGATTATACAAATAATTATTTAACATGTCTTTTATGGATGTATCTATATGTATATAGACAGTAATATATTTATAAAACAAATATACTTGATGTTATAGCTGTTCATGACAGGTGGGAGGTTGGGATGGGTGGGGTGTGTGTGTGTGTGTTTTGAAAACAAGCTGTTTCCCCTCTGATTTAATGGTATTCATTCTAAAGTATATTTGGTTTTCATTATTCTTTTTTCTATCGAACTCTGTTATTCAGAATAGAATAAGACATGCAGTTTTATAGCCATTCTTTTGATGTATGACTGATCCATTTTATTACCATCTAACTCCTGGAGAATTCCTGAGTGACCCCAAATCAAACAGGTTATGGCTACAGGTAACGCTTCTGTTCCAGGTATATTAAGATGGAAACTCGGCCAAAATGTTATGTTTCCAAGGTATACACCAACAGATAAAATGAGGTATTAAAAAAATGGATTTTACACATGCATGCGAATAACAGAAAGCAGAGCGTTAATAAAAGAAACAAAACACGCATTATTATAGATCCATTTAGGACAGTCCCCCAGGATGGGGATTGGCAGACTTTTTCTGTAGAGGATCAGAGAGTAAATAATTCAGGCTTTGAGAATCATATGGTCTTAAAAACCACTTACCTCTGCCTCTGTAGCATAAAAGCAGCCACAGATAATATGTAAATGAACCAGTATGTCTGTGATCCAATAAAACTTTATTTACAGAAACAGACAGCAGGCCGGATTTGGCCTGTGGGCCATAGTTTTCTGATCCCTGCCCTAGAGGGAGAAAAATGGGCATTTTAAATAGTAAATCTTGCTGTATGTTAATAGAAAAAATAATAACTGTATTTCAGTTGACCTTCAAAGAAAATCTGATAGTTACTGATATCCTTCAAAAGAGGATTGTGAGACAGTCATACTAAAGCATCTTCATTTATGTCTGTTTACCTGGTGACACTCATTAGAGATATTTCTTGTGTTTAACCACCCCAAAAAAAAAAATATTCTGTAAAAAGACGTTTTAATAAATACTGAAATTTTTTCATGAACTTTTCATTTCTATTGATAAATGGAAATCCCTTACTGACCTTTTATTTTTTTCATGGCCTCGTGAGCCAAAAAATCTGTTGTATTTTGAAAATTGGCATATAATTAACCACAAAAAGTTTAAAGACTGCATTTATCAGTTACATTTTTCTGTTGGTTTGGCTTCTAATAAATGACAGATCTTCCCTCTTAAAAAATGGTTTTAAAGAAGATAAATATATTGTAATTTCACATACTATAGCTTTATTCTGTAAGATTAAAAATTGTGACTAGTATAATTGTAGCTGTAATGTGAATGTATTTGTTACATTGTGACTCTTTAAAAGAAACAAAGTGTATCCCTGCTTTCTCCATCCAGGTCTTTAGTATAGAGTTTTTTAGATGCCTTGGAACCGTCCGTGGTGAATGATAATCTTAATATGATCATGTGTAATTTTGAATTCATTGGAAGTACACACTGCTGAGCATGTTTATTCATGGTGGTTTATACATGGTATTACATGAATAACATCACTTTCATAAGAATATTAAATAGTTGTGAACCTCACCATCCACTTAAGTATTATACTATCTTTTAAAATTAGAATACAACTCTAGTTTTAAACAATGCTTACTGTTTTAAATATTACTTAATTACTTTTTTCTGTAATGCTTTCTGTTAACTTGCTAATTACTCCTGTTACAGTAATACTGTTATGTATTAGAAGTGGCTTTTTCCCTAAAATCCTTAGTCTTTCAGATTTAAGGACAATTTAAGGTTTTGACCATTTGGCAGTAGAAAATATCTGTGCATGTTTCAATTTAGTTTTATAAAATCTGTAAAGTTTCACTCCTTAAACCTTGTATCACATTTGCCAATTTTCTGTCCAAGTATTTCAGGTGAATAACAAAATGTCCGGTAAAGCTTTTGCCACTTTTCTTAAAGCAGCTATGTCCCAAGGAAAAAAGACGTTAAAGAGCAATGGTTTGTTTTTATAAAGCATATGTTTTAGGTTTCCTTCCGTTTTTTTAAATTATAAATTTCCTATCTACTATGAAATGTCCACAAACATGCAAACTTCTGCAGAGACATAGCACTTCATTGCAAGTATGCCAGATTATTGATTTCATTTTTTTCTCCCAAGCCATAGTTATGTACTGATAGTAGAATTTCTGATTTGATCCTGCAAACTTTTCTTACAGGAAAAGTAAGGCGAAGAGTACTTTTAGACCAACCATCTGAAAAACTGATGTGATTCTATTTATCCTCTGTCTGTTCCGTGCGTTTCTGTAATGGAATTTTTATAATTCTAAAAGCAGTATTTTAGACCTACTGGAAATCCATATCAAAACACCTATGTGATTGTGCCACTGAGAAAAAAATTAAAAAATTCATTTTTCTGATGATGGTTTGTTTTTGTTTCATAAAGAAATTGACCTCATATGGCAGCACAGATGCTAAATCAATAAACGCATCATCCTTCTCTAGTCGCCTGCATTCGGCGCTTAATAACATCATGAGCATTCGGTAGGACAAGCGCGTGTTCAGTATCAATGTGTGAGAGCCGTAATTTATTCCTATGGAAATCGAATTAAATGTCAAAGACAACGAGTCATAACTTAAGACATGATGAGAGTGTTTTTTTCCTAATCTGTTACTAAGGAGTTTGTTTCTGGTGGTTTTGAAGGTGTCTGGCTAAGACAGAGTGATTGTTGATAGGGACCTTATCCAGTGATTTTATAAAAAAATGCTAGATGACATGGGTGTCCTCTTTCTTGATTATGAGAGCTGCCATATGATTTAAAAATGTTGAAAAGATTCATACTGGTGGGATGGTATGTACTAGGACTGCACCCTAACTTTGAGCACTGATGTGAGTGACACCCCAACAGGTGCTGGGGTACAGAGAAAGAGGATTGGCACTTCTCCCTTCAAAGTTCATCTTGTAGTCAGGCTGGAATCTACAGGACAACATAGTCAGTAGGAATAAGGATTTTTTTAAAAAATAGATTGAACAAATCTTTATGAACAGAAATGGAAATTTTTACCCCTTTGATAATTGAGGCTAAAAACTTGGATCCCTGTGGGGAAGTGTTCTGCTTCCGAGAAATACCTGCACAGATTGGAAGAGACTGCAGACAGCTGTCGGGTACTCAGGGGTTGTGTGTGAATCCCAGTCCTGCACGTATTACTGTGGTAACTATGTACACATATATATGACACGCAGTGTGTAGAGTTCGGGCAAATCTTCTTTCAGAGTCTTTTTCAAATGTAGTTGTGAAATGGTGTGAGTGACCATCTCACAGGCTTATTGTCACCAAGTATATGGCAGTGACAGTGACGATGGGCATGAGGCGAATTCAAGGACAGATGCGAATAAACGCAATGCTACATACACCGCATTGTTGCTGCAGTAAAACGGGAATCTTTGCTTTATCCCTTCTGTTCTAGAAAGCAGTATCTTCCTGACCCAATTGTTCTCATAATCTTCTGTCAGCAAAAATACTCTATTTCAGATGTGGTCACCGTATTGAAATGTCCTAATGATCTTCACGCTTTAGCACACTCATGTTCTGTGTCAGAGTATAAGAAACCACGTTATGTCAGAGAGCAACTTTTCCTCCTGCATTGCTGTTTAGACCTTTGCTTTTCTTCTCATTTTTCCCTAAAATTGCTATTCACCATTGTCAGGTATTCTTTTTTTTTTCCCCCCCCCACTTAATTATCTTAAGCTGTTTAACTGGGATTTAGACTACTTTGGCCATGTCAGCAGATTTGATTATTGGCGTTGCCCCGTTGGCAGAGGACTGGGCACTAGGAGGGAAGGGCTGCTCGGGAGCTTCCGCCCGCTGCGCTGAGTCCGGGAGAACATTCTGTTAGGCCGCCCTGGTAACTGGAGCTAGGACTTCACTTCCCCTCCACCTGATACCGCTCGCTAAAGAGAAAGGGTTAACACAGTGAGGAATTAAGTAACGTCTGGGAAGGAGAGAGTTGTAAAAAGTAACTATGATGGTGAATTGTTCAAAACAACAACGCCTCTCATTAGTTAAATGCATGGACTTGTTAGTTAGCATGTGTGCCTCAGCCTCTGCTGCCATTTTAGAGTTCACGGTTTTCCCTTTTCTTTTTAAAGGTTTAAAAGGATTTTCAGAAATTTTGTTTTAAAACATTTTAAAAGTTTCCTTTTTTGAGATTTTAAAGATAACCTTTTAAAAAATGTATTCCTCTGTAGGTACAGTCATCACCCTTGGGTTAAGAGTGAGAACCCCGGCCCTACATATCCTAGATGTAGCAGATTGGCAAATTACTAAAATGGTAGTAATTGCCCCATTTCCTAGGGTTGTTAAGATGAAATGAGTTGAAACAAGTAAAACCCTTTGAACATGCCAAGCCATGGAGTGTGTTCAGTAAGTGACAGCCATTGTGGTGTAAATAACCACGGGGTTATTAAGTGCATAATAATTTTCAGATGTTCTCATCAGAGCCTTCCCTATCTGTATACTTATGCTGTGGAAGAGTCTGAATTTTGTAACAACTAATGTAATTTAGATATTCAGATATGGCGAAGTCTGCTTCAGGAGTGACATTTTAACCTTCAAAGAGTCCTTGGAACGCATTTCCTTACTACCCCTACGACTTGCTCTTCGTGGTTTCAGGGGTTTTTTTTGTTCATAATAGGGAAATAAGTGGAATAACAAATAATGATTATAGATTCCAGAATCTCTTCGTTCAGTAGTTTCTGGACTGCATTACTAACATCTCTGAACTCCACTTTCACTCTTAAAGGTGACACTCAGGAAACCTGTCTGCACCTCTTCCCCCCACCCTGCGCACGCGCACACACACCTACCCAAGTGAAAGGGGAGGCCCGTCCCTCACCGTAAGAATCTAGGGAGCCCTCTGGACAGAACAATAGGCACTCTGTGGCCTCAGGTAGAGATACACATTTCTGGGAGGTGTCAGATGACACTGGGTGATTGCTTTTCTCCTTAAACATTTCTGCCTCGTTTATAACTGCTGCTTCTAAAGTTGGAGAGAGAGGGCAGGGCTGCCGGGGAGACTGCTATGCACATTTGAGGGTCCAGTACTATGTATTTGCACAAGTTAGATTAAAATCCTATGAAGCAAGCACTGTCCCTATATTAGAAATGTGAAAACTAATACTCAGGTTAAAGCACTTGCTCAAAGGCAACCCCATGGTTTGAATCCCTCTCTATATGCCTCCAAAATTCCTTTTCCCACTTTCCTGTGCTGCAGGGCAGTACAAGCGATGGACGCCTGATCGTCCTTGGTATGAGTTTTTCTACTAAAGTTTAGGTCTGAGGAATGAAAAGCCAGTGATAGTAGAACTGCACATACTTAAACATGCTATGACTTTAGGAAAAATGTGAATTAGAGCTTGTCTACTTCAGTAGACCCACACACCTTCAACACTCTGCTTTCATGTATAGAGAGTTAAGACAAAGATGTCACTTGGACTAGAGGAAAAGGTTTCCCAGAGACCTGCCTGTCCTGAGGCTTGTGATGATGGCCCTGGCCCAGGACTCAAGCCAGCTGACCAGGGCTCAGTGTTCAGGGCCCGCTGCCTCTGACAGCAAGACTGCTTGGTCTATGTCTAAAGGAGGTTATTCCAGAGTCTGGGCTCCTGTCCCCTCTCCTTAGCATTCTTTGTAGTTGGAGAGAATAAAAGGCAGTACATTTATTTCTAATGTTTCCAATCATGCACAGGGCCTTTCCAGGGTGTCTTTAGAGAGGCCCATTTAGCTTTCAGACTCTTGACAATGCCCGCTGCAAACACAGCACCTTTTATGTTGAAATGACTGCCATTTGCATCTCCCCATGCTTTCCAGTTACAGAAATTCAGCATGAGATTAGAAATAGGAAAATTTAATTAGGTGACCACACGGATTCCCTTCCCGGTTCCCCAGGAGAACTCAATGAGGGACAGAATCCTGAAAGAATGGGAAATAACATGTTTCAATGTCCAGAGGCCTGGGCGGGTGCGTCTCAGTGCACAGAGGGTCCCCCTACAGCTCCATGTGGGGGGGCTACCAGGGGCGAGGCTTTCAGTCTCAGCCTTCAAAGCTTTTCTCTCTCCCTCTCTACTTTCCAAGGATGTAATTATTATTCATTTGAATAATTGTTTCAAATATGCATGTGAAAAGATTAAGGGAGACGGCAAATACAATTTGGTAACTACATGAAAAGCTATTCAATAAACTCCAGAGGAGATTTATGGGTTTGCTATGCATGTTGCCAAATTAACAAACTGGGGACAAGGTGCATTGTGCCATGGTGAATGCCATACATGTTAAGATGCTGCAGATTATAAAAGGAGGAGCTGAGCAAGATGCATGTTCCAGTACAAGCTCAACTTCATTGCCTGTGCGAGCCAAGCGGGGAGGAGAGCAGTGGGAGAGGCGAGAGTGGGGACTGACCTCAGGAGGCCCCTGGCCAAGGGGGTGCGGGTGAGGCTGCACCAGGGCCCCGCTCAGACAAACCCCAGGGCCCACGTGGCAGGAGCCTTCTTGGCCCCACCTTCCCAGCCCCATTGTCTCCTCCCACTCTGAGTCATCAGGAAAGTTAGCAATTCTCAACTCTCCCTCCCACCTCTGCCCAGCCAGAGGTCACCTGAGGACATTGAGATCACCCTGTTGTCAGAGGCTGTAGGCAAATGAGAAAAGAGGAAGATGGCAACTGGCTTTGAAAGATCCCCCTCCATCTCTCTAACAAGAATTTCATACACGGATTTTTGATACCACTTTCCAGACTGGTAGCAGGAAATGCCAAGCGGCGACAGGGGTGGCACAGGGAATATTTTAATCTAGCCCCAGCCCCAGTTATATTGTTGAAAAAAAAAAAAAAGTACAAGGATTGAGCAACCCCGGGCTCTGGAGGCCCGAGCAGGAAAGCAGGAAGTTACAGGAATGTCAGGCAGGAGCTCGCACTCCTCAGACTCCTTGGGTGAGGGGTGTGGACACATTTCCTAACTCGGCGTGTCTTGCTGGTCTGTTAGTTCATCTGACCAGTATCCATATCACCGACTGCCTTTCTGAGTCCTCTCTGCTAACCTGGAGAAATCACAAGACTTCCCCACAGTCTGCTGCACGCTCACCTGCCTGGGGTTGCAGCATACCACCTGCCCAAAAGACCCTCCCTCTAAGAGACCCAGAGTTTCGGAGGCCAAGCGTGCCCCCCAAATAAAAGAAATGCATTTTCAGAGACCTTGGCTGTAAAGCAGAATGCCTTGGGGCAAAGTAGAAAAACCTAATGGCAAGGAGAGATGCTCACATAGACCCACCCAGCAACAAGGAAGGGTGAGACTCCAGCTACTGCCTGGCTTAGGCTTGGCAGTGCTACGTCCTGCCGGGAGAAGGCGAGGTTGTGGGGTGCAGGGGAAGTGGGTGGACGTGACAGTCCAGCAGACCTGGTCGCCAGGCTGGTGCCTCCACTGCCACTCAGTACAACCTTGAGCATGTCCTTGATCTTGAAGCTTAGCTGCTTTCCACTGTTGTGAAAGGGAATCTTTGTACCCACCTCACAGGGTTGTCAACGTAATTAAATAAAATGCTGGTATAGAATGTCCAGCACCAGAGCCTGGGACATAATGGGTGCCACAAGGCAGAAATTCCCCTGCCCGATGCCTGAGCCTTGCCCCCAGTTCTTCGCTCTCCCTCGCAGGTACATACAGCTGCCTCCCAGTTCTGCATTCAGGCTCTTAGCAGATCCCACATTGATCACCCTCTGTTCCTCCTCATTGCTCTGGCTGGGCCTTAGCCTGGCCCAGGAGCTCTATTTACAGCCGCCACTTCCTACCCAGTCTCCCTATGTCTCCCTTCCTCCAACCCTTCCAGCCTGTAGCTAGACTAGAGTTAACCTTCTCACGATGCTCTTCTAGAAGCCTTTGACCCCACCGCACACACACACCACCCCTATGATCAGCCCAGCATGTCTGACTGTGATATTCAAAGCTCCCCCATCACAGTGACATTCCAAGTGCACCATCTACCCTTCACACCCACCGTGGACTCTACACCATGGCCCTTCTCAGAGTCTGCTTGGCAAGCACTCTCATTCCTCCAGGCTGTGTCCCGCAGGCTCCTCCACCCGGGATAACCTCCATCTCTGCTTCACCAGCAAAGAGAAAATCCTTAGCCCCACGTAAATGTCACCCTCCACCTTACAGCTCTCTCCAGCCTTCCTAACAGAAGCAACATCCTTCTTCCAGTGCAGAACTCAGAGGAGTCCTGAGGGGTCCATTACCTTTCCCAGCCCCCTTGTAGCCAAGAGGGCGCAAGTGACTAGTTCTGACCCTGAAACAGGAGCAGAAGAGACAAGTGTCACTCCTGCACCAAGGTGGTGAAAATCCCCGTGGGGTGCTCCAGCCTCTGTCTCCTCCCTGCCCTGGTGCCTAAGAGGCCACGTGTTCCTAGAGATGCAGGGAAATCCAGGTCCCCGAGGCACTGAGAGGAACAAGGTGCCCCCAAATGCACACACAGTGAGAAATGGGCCTTGCAGGTGTGGGCGTTGCGGGTGGCGGGGCCTCTGCCTGCCCTGACTCATGGAAGTGGGCAGGGGGAGGAGCCAAAGCATTTCCCATGCGGGAGGGGTGGCAGAGTCCAGCTGCTGACACTGCCCGAGAGGACTGCTCTACTGGAACAGCCACACTGTGGGGGGAAGTTGGAACACTTGCTCGGAAGGAAGCAGGCAGCTGGATGACAGAGGCCAGCGTGAAGTAGGATGTCGTCGGCAACAAGGCTGATTGGACGAAAGCCATTTTGGGGAATGCACGAGTTTGCTGAGTAAAAGAAACCAGACACTAAAGGGTACATGCTGAATGACTTCATTTCGATAATGTACTAACCAGGTAAAACGTATCTGCCCTGTTAGAATTCAGGATAGTGCTGAGAGCGCACCTAGCGCCTTAGCAAAGCACCGAGGGGACTTCAGGAACGGACTCTCTGTTCTGGTCTCCACTGATTCCACGGGTGCCTTCTGTTTGTGAAGATTCATCACGCTGTTCCCTAACCTGTAAATGTCTGTACTTTCTATTTCAATGAAAAGTTATTAAAATCCACCATTATTAGAAATCCCCAGTTACATGCTTATTTGTGCACAGTGCTCTGCAAGGTTTTATCAGAGGAGAAGTGCACACGGCTCAGACTCTGTTTTTTTAATAAAATTGCCTTTTCAGAGCTGATGTACAGCTGGCGTTGACTCATCTTGCGTTCCACAGAGCTGAAATGAGTGTAATCCATAACATTTGTTTCTCCCAAGGCTGTGGGCTGTAAGAGGATATTGATTTGTAAGAGTTACTCATCGTGACCCAGGAATGTTTGCCGGCTCCAGGTGAGCGAAGAGCTGACTCAGACAGCCTTGAGAACATTTGGTTCTTCTGGAGTTTCAGGAGAAAAATTAACAGAATGCCGTCTCTCAGCTGATGTGCTCCTCAGGTCTAAGTGTGCTCCCAGCCTGGCAGCCTCAGCTTTATCTGGGAACTTGTTAGAAATGCAAGTTCCTGAGCCCCGCTCTGCTCCTGACCTGCTAAATCAGAAACGCCGGGAGTGGAGTCCAGCGTGTAGGTTTGAACACATCCTCCAGGTGATCCTGGTGCACAGGACGTGAGAACCATGATGCTGAAGGAATGGAGAAATAAAGCAAAGTACAAGCAAGGGAAGGCTGTCAGCCCACATTGAGGTACGTGGGCTTCTGCCTGTGGCAACTGAGCTTCCTAATAGTGAACCCCAAATTAGACCTGCTCCTCCACGCAGGAGCCCAGGCCTGCCTCTGTAAACTGTGTGCTTTCTGCAAACAGCTCCCAAAAGGAATATTCCAGAACAGGACTGGGCTACACAGGCTCCTCGCCAAACTCAACCATCAAGCAACTCTTGTCCTACCTCCCTGGAAAGGAACGAGGAGTGGGCCACCAGGACAGGGGTGTCCTGCTAATCAGTGCTGCATCTGGGCTGGGAGAGAGAAAGCTCCCCACTAACGTGTTCCCCAAGTGTGGATGTGAATGATGAGTGACTAGCTTGCCTCTCCTTTGAGTTGCTGCAGCTATCAGCTTTGCTCACACATGGAGGTAGAACTTGACCAGGACTGAGGTCCGACAGTCACAAGAGCCCAGGGACACTCTTCATGGGGTACAGCCCAGGCTGGAGGATGTGGGCAGTTTGTGAGTGAAGAAAAGTGGCTTCTTTCTCTGAAGCTCCAACTTCCCACCTGTCTGTCCCCGTGACAAGCATACACTGCAGTCCTTCTGCCCCGTGCAGAAGACAGCCCAAGAGGAAGTCCAGCCAACAGGATGTGAAAAGTGAGAGTATGATCTGTTTCTTTAGGAGGGGTTTAACTAGGTGGTGCTTTGACCTGTCATTAATGGTAGCAATGCATTTGTTAGTATTTGGGTATAAGCGATCTCCGTAACTTTCTTCTGCCTCTCTATAGCCCATTTTTGCCATCTCATCACCTTCCTTTTTAGCACTGAAAGTATGCCACTCCCTTCCCTTTCCCATAGGAGGAGAGACTCTAGGAACAGAAAGGACCTTAGAAATCATTTACAGTCTAAACACCATTTTACAGCAGAGGAATTAGAGGCCCTGAGAGTTGGAATGACTTGTCTAAGATCCAATCACTAATCAGTGGCAGAGCTGCAACCCATATCCAGGTTTTAACACCCATGGGCTGAAAATCCTCAATCCTCCGCAGATCCATAAACTAAAATGATCTTTCGATTATACAGCATTATCTCTCATTGGGATTATCTCTTAATTGCACTATAAACAGAAGCAACTGATAAATTGTCCCATATCTTTCCTAATAATTTCCCTTTGTATCATCAGTCCTGGCCAAAATGGCCATGTGCAGAAAATGGTTGCCTAGTGGTACCGCATGTGAATTTGCTGCGGACGGCAGCGCCCACACTGTGCCTTCGTTATCTTTTCACCTGGAGCCTCGTGTCCTCTGATGGATCTATTGAAAGGCGAAAGTAAAACTGATGTGGCGCAATCATTCAGAGAGTTATCTGCTCAGTGGTTCGAAGGGCTCATCAAGATAATTTCCTCAAGCGTCTTCCAGACTATGTTTTTTTTAATATACAAAAAAGTAGTCTTTCCAGGACTGCAAAACCCCTGCCATAGGATATTCCGGCTTGTGGCTCCATTGCATTCCCAGGTCTTAGGATGGAATGATTTTATACCAACTTTCACTTATAATCAAGGAGAGCCCTGAGAAACAGCAATTTGATAAGAAAGCCCAACAAAGTACATGGTTATCTTCTAAGTTATAAAAATGCCTGATAACCAATGATTTCATATAAATTACGAGAGGCTGATTTAAGAATAAATATCCCCTTGATATTAGACAAACAGTGTTATATGTGCCTAATAACAGATTATTTGCTTATGTGTCCCCTGTAGGAGGAGGTTGTCTCTACAGCAAATAGACTTACTTAGTACCCTTAAAAAACTTCAGTGACAGAAAAGTCTATGTCATGTTGGCATATTTCGTGTGGTTTTTCTGAAAATCATTAAGGTGTACCTTTGTGCCCAGCAAGCACCTGTCACATAATTGCAGCACAATACATACTTGAAGGATATAGGAGTGACATTAAAATAGCTGACTTGTATCACAGACTGTCACCTAATCCTCTAAGCTTCAGTCCTTGGACATTCAAACCACCTCCAAGTGCCAGAACTAGTGCCATCTCATGAATTAATGATGCTATTTCACATCCCAGCTCTGCGCTGTACTCTCCTCAACCCTCTTTCTCCAAACATTGGCCAACTCCGAAGTAAAGCTTTGTGAAATCAGAGAAGATCAGAACCTGAGATGGGGCAGGCCAGCCCCACAGGTCAGTAGGGCAATTCCTTGAGAATTGTTATTCACTGCCTACCACCAGGGTGCAGAATCAAGTGGAAAGTAGATCTCAGACTGATGTTAGAATATATTTATTGCTACATTTATATACAATTATACAAACAGCCCAGACAGGAAAGGGAATGTTGCATTGATTTCTGCAGATTCCACGGACGTGTGCATGGAAACAGAGCTGTATACCACTGAGTTTTCTCTCGGTTCAAAGCCAAAGATAAGTCGCACACATTTTTTGAAAAAATGGAAAATTCTTCGAAATTCTCGCCATAGATTCCTTCTTACAAGCTAGTCATGCAGAAAAAAAATTGGGTTTTCAGAAGCTGATGCCTTCTGGCATCTGTTTGGGGGACGGTTCCTTGAAGATGGGGTGCAATAGATGCCGGCTTGGGACTGTGGGGTGCAATGCGCAAGTCCCAAGTCCTGGCCCATCTTGCTAAGTCTGTCTCTAGGAAAGACAATTGAGTAGGGTTTGGAGACAGAATAGCGAGAAAGGGAAAACCAGCAGTAAACTGAGATGAGGAGAGAACCATCGGCAAGAGCCCTGGCTCAGGGAATACTGGTCCACCCAGTTCCAGCTGAGAGTCCAGACTTTGGGGAGATACACATTCAGAACACCAGGAATGTCTTGGTCTGTCCTATCCTAAAGCACTCCATATGTCAGCTGCCAGGGACCTGCGTGAAGACACAGAAGGAGAACAGGAATGTCAGGCAGGAAGGAAACAAACTCGACTAACGAAAAAGGCATGACTCCAAACATCTTTCCACACTTCGCGTTTAGTTATGGTTAAGTTAACATTTAGTCACGGCCGAGTTTGTTATTGGATTATGAAGGGGAACGGAACGCTGCTGAGGAAATGCAACGATGTACGGATTGTACCCAAATAAAGGTGGGTCCGCAGACTGTACACTCTGACCTCAGCCTGGCTGGAATTATTTTTGGCCTCAAAAAGGAATCTAACATAGTAAATTTTGCAATGTTCTGACCCAGAATAATGATGTGGATGTAAGATCGTGGTACAAACACTCCGCCTTTCACGTCACTGTCACATAAACCTTTGTGACGTGAGTCCCAAGAGAAATAGCTGAGCAGCTTGCGGGGCGCAGGTGCCCAAGGAATGAGATTACAGTATTTACTCCAGGTGGTACGACCCACCTCGGGCCGCTTCTCGTCTCATCTCGGGCCTGCAGGAGAGAGGACTGCAGAACGGGTCTAACCCGGCCTCCTCGGCTAAAATCAGCCCGGAGCCTCACAGAAAGGACAGGCGGACGTTGAGGGCCAGAAGCCTTTGGGTCTGAACACGCTAGACTGCGCTGGCCTTTGGGGCTGATTAGCAATTTGCATACAGTCTGGTCCTGAGGTTGTAGCGGCTCCTATCCCTGAAGAAACCAGTCAGCTCTATCTTGTACGTGGCTTTAGAGGTCACCTCTAACTCCTTGCCGCCATAGTCCTGCAGGCCCCCTAGTCACAAGGAAGACAAATGACAGTGCTGTGTTGAAACCCTGAGGACAGTGGGAGAAGGACCAGAAAACCACTCAGAAGTCACCGTCACTTTTCTTGGGTCAATAACATTATAACCAACTCTGGAGGGGCCCGGCAGCTCTTCCAAGGCTCCCAACTATGTGACATTTCAAGCTGGAGGTACGTGGCGATTGCCAACTCCCTTGATCCCTTCATAAATTTATCTCTGGATAATGCAAAATCTGTTTCTGTCATTTGACCTTGACTTTTCTGGTGAGTCATGCAGAAACCTTCTTTTCCTACTTCTGACGACAATAGCTCAGGGTCAAACTCACTCACAGGGTTTGCTCTAAAAAGCAAGAACATTAATAAGTGAAAGTCAGTGAGGAAAAACTGTAAAACATCAGGCAAAGTTTAATTTGAGGAATTTTCCTAATCAACAAACAAACGGGAAAGAGTCACATAAATGAATTTCTACATTGGAACAAATGGTTTAAGGATGAATAGCTCAGAAGAGTATTGTTTGTGGCGATCTATGGAACATTAAGAATGTGCTTTAACCAAGAATTTTAGCTCAAATATTAGGAAGAAATCTAGTTGGATTCTATGAATTTTCAATCAGGTACACTCCTTTCAAAACAAGTGAGAGCAAAAGATGACGGATGTGTCATAGCCCTTCAAGTGGATTTTGAAACAATGAAAATGCTTTGGTATGTCATGAAATGTCAGAGAGATTCTGGCATGACCTTAAACTCATTTCAGAGCACTCTAAAATTCAAGGCCAAAGACGTAAATTGTTTCTAAAACTTTCCCAACTTAAATGAACATTTCCTCACCTTAATATGACCGTTTTTTATGTCAGATGAAAAAAATCTAAAAAATAATATTGCTATAATGAACATTTATTCCACATCTTAAAGCATTATCTCAAATATATTTACACAGCAATTTGGGAGAACTCAAATGTACGATTCAAGATCTACAAGATAAAACTGCATTACTGTGATTTTATTTAGAAATGAGATGGGTCAAATAGTCTCTTCCAAAGAAATTAAAGAATTTTAAAACACCCTGTTATTGTGGCAATCGGGTAGAAAAGTTATTTTTAAATATTATTGAGGTCAATACATAATGCTATATTAACCTGCCTTATGAACCAATTCTTTAATTCTTCTACTCAATATGCATATACAGAACTTCATTTTTAAGTAAATCTGATTTTTTTTTTAAAAAAAGAAAAACGTCCCATGAGAACACAAGTGTCATGTGTGTGAGCTTGCACTATAATATTCTTAGTGTCGCTGCTCATCGAGTGGGTTGTTTCGCAAAGGTAAGAGAATGTTCTAAAGCAGCACATCCAATCAGCTCACCTAGATTACAGGTAGAATCTTATTTTAATAAACTCTGGCTGGCCTCAGAATTTTTAAATTGGAGGACGATGTTGTTGATTGGCAAAGAGCTCAAGAGGTGCAAACTACTGAGAAAGACCTGGAGGGGGGATCAGGGCCTGTAATGGTACAGGTTGCTCTCGGTCCGCTCCTTTGACTAAAGGTCCTGGCCTGCGGATGAGCAGATTCAGGTTTCATGGGGTCCCACCAGCATCCTGGCAGTGGAAAGTGTGGCAGGTCTAATGGGAAGGTAGGCTAGGCCTGGCCACAGCTGCCAGTTGTACTTACCTAGCGAGGGAGGCCGAGCCTTCTTCCTGACTGTTACATCTGCTTTATACTGCTTTGGCAAGAGCGCATCTGGAACAGGGCATACAGTTTGGGTCCCCACCTTTCAAAAGAGACATCAAGAGGTTAGAAAGCATTTAGCAAAAGAACACAGAAGGAAGCCGAACGGGAGGGGTGGCTGCCTGCTCAGCAGTTCGGAATGCCAGGAACACCCTTGTCATCCTGGATTAGGTAGGGCCTATTGGGTAACCAAGTTGCCAGACTAATTTTCCTAATCTTTAACCTCTTTTTTTTCCCAATCCACCTTTGAAACTCCACTATTAGAATGTAGAAATAAGAATAACTTGAAATCTCCCTTTTAAATTGATGCTAGAATTCTAATAGTTGCAGCATCTCTGCACAAACAACTCAGTTTCACAAGAAAAATAGGTCTCGAAGCTGTAAACATCAGAACTTCATGTCAGTAATGCTGATTACCAGATTTCATATTTTATTTGAAGTTTTCTCTTGATTAATCTAGTCACTGTTAAAGTTTCTTTCAGTTACCAATCAGACTAATGGACCCAAAATACTTTGTAGTGCCTACTCTGAAATCAATAGTTGCTGTGTTTTATTTATTATTTATTTTTTTATTTTTTTGAGACAGAGTCTCACTCTGTTGCCCGGGCTAGAGTGCTGTGGCATCAGCCTAGCTCACAGCAACCTCAAACTCCTGGGCTTAAGCAATCCTTCTGCCTCGGCCTCCTGAGTAGCTGGGACTACAGGCATGCGCCACCGTGCCTGGCTAATTTATATATATATATATATATATATATATATATATATTTTTTTTTTTTTTTCCTTGTCCAGCTAATTTCTTTCTATTTTTTAGTAGAGACGGGGGTCTCACTCTTGCTCAGGCTGGTCTCAAACTCCTGAGCTCAAAGTATCCACCCACCTCGGCCTCCCAGAGTGCTAGGGTTGCTGTGTTTTAATGAGCAAATCCTTGACACCTGCCTCCTAAAAGACTAGGATGGATTAAGACAAACAAACAAACAAACAAACAATGAAAACTGTCTCCTCTGCAGCCATATTGGTGCTGCAGTGGTTAGAGATCAATTTGAGCCCTGCAGTCCCTGGTCCGTCCTCTTCAGCTGACTCACCTGCCATTCTCAGATGCAGCCCTTGGAGGTACCAAAAACAAAGTCATAATTAACAAAGAAATGGTTAAGCTGGCCAAGTTTAGCCATGAGTCAGTTCTGTGACTGGGAACAATGCTGCTTATGGTATTTTCTATCCTCGTGGGTGAAGAGATTGGAAATGCAGTTACTGAAAGTCTCTGTCTTATAAATGGATTATGTATTAAGAGGGCAGCTGTGGTGAGCTGTTTCACATGAAAACCATGTTATAGATGGTAGTTCAGTTCCTAGGCAGTTTAACCCATAATGAAAAACTAAGTCTTTGCAATAAAATACAGTAGAAACTCCAAATTTGTCAAAAGTAGCAGCAGAGAAACACAGAAACAATGACATTTATTAACAGTTTTATAACTTTTCTTTAATACATGAGCTCAATGTTGAACTAGGTAGAATTCATTAGAAGATGATTAAGTACTTGGAATTTATGAACATTTTAAAGGACATTTTAAGTATTTGCAAGGTTAGCAGAACTGGTACTTAATTGTATCAAGTTTCATTTCAAAATGTGTAGCTGTAATTTTTTTCCTTAGTCACTAGTACTACTCTCACCACTATCAACCACGATTGAGGTGGATTTAGATCACAAAGGAATAAAAGCAGAGAGAAAGAGCAAAAGAAGAAAAACAGAATGATTTTCATGAATATACTGAGAAAATTTAGAACAGCACGAGAAAGGAGGATGGGGAGCAAAGAGGATAAATGTAAAACATAAGAAAAAAAAAATAGGAGTAAAGGCAGAGTTAGCAGTGATAACGGAGAAAACTGCTTGTTTGCCTTTCCCTAAGGAAACAGAGGCGGTGAAGAGGTAAGTCAGAAGTTTCCAAAGTTTGCCACCAGGGGGTGCCATGAGATTAAACTACAGTACTTTAGTCGACGACAGTAACAACTGCAGGGCGATGACAGGGAGACACACGCAAATCAGAAGGGCTGGATATTCCAATACAGGTGGCTCAGGATTTCTGGAGCACCAAGCCGTAGGTTAGGACATACATCAAGTTATTTCAGGAACGCAAAAATGGCTTAACATTAAAAAAATCGATCTAGTTCGGTGTTAATGTTTTAAAGCATTTACGCATGGTTATCTCAATATACAGAGATGCATTCAATAAATTTAAAACCTTTTATTTAAAAAAAAAAACTCTTAGAAAGGCATACGTATGAATATATAAAAGGTAGTTTCATTAGTCTATAATAAAGGGCAGGTACCAAAAACCAAGAACAAATATATTTAGTGGCAAAATGTTACAGATATTAGAAGCATTCCTCTTAAATCAGAAAAGAGACACTACTCATGTTCAGCATTGGACTGGAAGTTCCAGCCAGTCAACTCAGTAAGATAATAAAGTTATATGGATTTGGAAGAAAGGCTAAAAACTTAGTTGCAGATGATAACTACATAGAAAGCCCAGAAGACGTTGCAAATTACTAAAAAACAAAAAAATTAAATAAGATTCCTCAATTTAAAGTCAGCAAACAAAAATCAATTGCATTTCTCTACACCAGCCACAAATACCTTTCAAATGTAACTCTTAAAAAGACAGCAAAAAATAAGATTCTTGATAATACATCTAACAGAAGAAATACAGAGATCTTTTTTTTTTTTTTTGAGACAGAGTCTCACTGTGTTGCCTGGGCTAGAGTGCCATGGCATCGTCTTAGCTCACAGCAACCTCAAACTCCTGGGCTCAAGTGATCCTCCTGCCTCAACCTCCCAAGTAACTGGGACTACAGACACACACCACCACACCTGGCTAATTTTTCTATTTTTTTGTAGAGATGGGGTCTTGCTCTTGCTCTTGCTGTTCTCGAACTCCAGGCCTCAAGCAATCCTCCCGCTTTGGCCTCCCAAAGAGTTAGGGTTACAGGCGTGAGCCACTGAGCCCAGCCCAGACTAAAGATTTAAATGTAAAAATAATCAAACTTTTAGAAGAAAATAAAAATGCAAAACATTTAGAAGAAAATATAGGAGAATACCTTCATGACCTCAACTGAGAGAAGAATTTCTTAAACAACACACACAAGAAAAACATTCCCACAGATCATAGAGAGAGAGATTTATAAATTAAGCTCAAATAAAATCTAAAATTGTACCCAACAAAAAAATCATGAAAAGTTGAAAAGACAAGGTTACAACATCTATAAAACACTTAAATGTCAAAATATTAGTAGCCGCAATATAAGGAAATTTTCTGAATCAATTAGATCAAGATAAACAAGTAAATAGAAAATAGGCAAAAACCAAAACAGTCATGTCAAAGAAGAGGAGACACAAAAGACCCGTAAATATAAGAAGAATTCTCAACCACATTAGTAATCAAGAAAATGCAAATTAAAAGCACAATAAGATACTATCTCATACCTACCAAATTGGCAGAAATTGAAAAGTCTAGTGATATCATGTAGTGAAGATGTGGCTATATCCTTACTTCGGGGAACAATTTGATGGTTATATAGTAAAGCTGAAAATGTGCATACCCTATAAATCAATAATAATGCCCCTCCCTAGGTCTCTGCTATAGAAATACTATTGCTCATATTCACTAGAAAGACAAGAATATTTTGTGGCTATATTGCTTATAACATTTTTTTTAAAATATTGGAAACAATCCAAATGTCCATCATAAGGAGAATTGATAAATTGTAGTATAGTCATAAAATGAATACACTCACAGCAATGAAAATGAACCACAGCTATATTCATCAAAATGGATGTGCATATGAATGTAATACAACTATTTTTATAAGGTTCATATACGTGCAAAACTAGACATTCTATTGCTTGTAGATACAAACATAGACAGTAAAAGCAAATGAAAGGATGATGTAATAGAGGAGGAAGATGGAATGCCAAAGTTACTCGCAATATACTATTTTTTAAACTGATACATAAGTATCATATATATATATATACACACACACACATATATTTTTTCCTTCATTTATATTTCTCCTAGGCACATTTCTTTCCCTGACGTTGTAAAACAATCTCTAGTTTTTAAGTGTTGAAAATGGCTAGAAAATGATGGAGGAAAAATACTACAATAGATGGGAAAGTTATGAATTTGGTTCCAGTTATCTTCAGTCTTTGAACCATTCAAATTTCAAAGGTCTCAAAGAAACCATCCATGTAGAAAAGTCAATAGATACTCTAAGGACACCAAGTAAAAGAAGTAACTGTTATTCCCACAGTGTTAGTTGGGTGCTCTCATCTCTTGAAATCAGTGATTCTCAAAGTGTAGTCCCAAAATATCAGCAACAAGCCTCACCTGTTGGAAACGAAAATTCTTGGGCCCCACACAGACCTACTGAATGAGAAACCTGGGGAGGGGGGTCCTGTAATCTGTGTTTTAACAAGACTTCCAGGTGATTATGATGCATGCTAATTTGAGAACCACTGATGAAAGTTTTTCAAATGTGTAAAAAAAATCCCTTCATTACAACAAAATAAGACCTCTGCAGGATCACATCAAAATTCTGAACAGCTGAGAAAGCCACACCACTGGCCCTGGAAAGAATATGACTGTTTCTTAAATCCTTTAACTCAGGGATCAGCAAATCAAATCCAGCTTCCCACCTGTTTTGTATAGATCATGATTTAAGAACTTTTTCACTTTCTTTTTTTCTTTTTTAACAAATCATAGGAAGAATATTTTGTGACACATGAAAATTATATGAAATTCAGATTTAAGTGTCTATAAAGTTTTATTGGAACACAGGCATGCTCATTCATTTACATACACCTATAGCTGCTTTTGCACTATAACAGTAGAGTTGCATAACTATTGATAGAGAAGATTTGGCCTGCAAAGTCAAAAATACTTAGTATCTCGACCTTTCCATAAAGGTTATTTGCTCTAATCTGATAGTTAGAATCTACTAATCTAAAAGCAAAATACAGTTAATTATAGTGATTTTTCTCTTAAATAAAAATGCAATTTTCATTTTAATTCCACAGGCAAAAATCTAAAGGTTTAAAGAATCATAAGGAAAGTTAAATCATATCTATTTTTATCTACAAAGTAAATCAAATTACCCAGATAGAGCATCTGAAAAATGTTAATTGTGCTTTTTCTCTCTTGAAATATTCTAGTAAGTGACAAAGAATTGACTGGTGAATTCAAATGAAATACTGTATCACATTCCATTCTGAAAACTAACTTAGCATTCTCCTCCTGCATTTACTCAGGGGGTTAACTTAAACTATCAGCTTGTCTCAAATGCTGCGCAGTGACTTCCTTTCTCAGATCTCACACTGTGGTCACCGTCCTTCCTGGCTCTCCTCCCCACGCTGAAACTCACCAGAGCCTTCTCTCTGATCCTCCACCTCTTGAATTTTCTCCAGACTGAGTTCAGTGCGTATCACTGAAGTCTTGCACACTGAGTTCCTGAAATATTTTATTCGACACCTATTGGGTGACGAAAAAAGGCCTATTTCTATCCACATGCACCTTCACTTCTCCAATTTCACTTTCCTCTGGATTTCTAAGATCTCTTGAGCACAGACTCTTCTTTGATTTTGCGGGCTTTAACAGTCAGTAAAAAGAAAAGAACGCCTTCTCTCCCCTGCAAGAGTAACTCATATACTTCAGCTGTAAATCCTTAAGCTGTGATTGAAAATAAGAGCACTAAGTTCTAGACAGATCGGAGTTTCTAGACCATGTGTACCTGCTGTTCAGTTTGGTGGGTTTGATTTCCAGGTCACTCCTACTCTGTGTTCAATTTAAGATTTAAAGCATTCTTCTTTGACCTCTAAATCAATGGATACATTCACTTTGAGTTATGCAGGTAAAATAATCCTCCAAAGAGCATGTGAACATGTCTCAATTGGCTTTAAACTGGAAAGATTGTGTTACAAAATCAAAAGGACATGGGCTTCCACTTCAAAAAAAAACCAAAATCTAAATGCAGACTCTGCCACTATGGTTGTCTTGGGCAGGTTACTGAACTGTAAAACAGACTAATACACCTACCTTCAAGGACGCCTGCAGACTTTATGACTTCTTTGTGTGGATTAGGAAAAGATGCTCCTTCCTCCCATGGATGCAGCCCCGGGTAGACACAGCTTGTTGTGTACAAACTACATTTGCACTTCTGTCCCTGTACCTCTGTCTCTCAAACTTCTACTGAATCTACCCTTTCTTAGCTTAATTCTGGCAGCAATGTTTTTCCCCCGAGGCCAAACTACACAGCAGACTTTTGGCCTAGATCCTGCAGGCTTCTTAGCGTGGCTTAGAAAGCTCCTTGTGATCTGGCTCCTCTCCAGCTTCATCTCACATACCACTGTCCTCTGGGTCCACTCGGCTCTGGACACACTGCCCTACTGTCTTTTCCTTGAACGAGTCAGGCCCTTTCTCGCTTCAAAGACTTTGCATATGCTCCCTCTACCTGGAATACTTTAAAGAAAAGATTGCAAATTGGTGTCCAGTGGGCATCTTCTAGCAGACAGATATATCTTGTTTGGCTTGCAAACCTTTTTCAAAAATTTTTGAAATAGCTAACATGTAAAATTTGGGAGACTTCACATAAAAATTACATTTCAACTTAAATACAGTATCTTTGAATGCTCTTCTTCAAAAGCCACTTCCTGGCTTCTCTGGGAAGATCAGAAGGCATAGCAACGCTGGGTCTACTGCATCTTGAGAGATGTTGGCCTCCCTCGGTAAGACAAGGCAGGAGACTCCCGGTTGGACGCAGTCCCACCAGGCCCAGAGCACTCATTGATCCCTCCAGCCTGTGCGTCCACCATCTTGGTTTAAACAGAAGAGGAGGAGCTAGACTTCTCCTTCAGGTGGCAAGTTATCTGCCGCCTCCTCACAGAGACCTTTTTGACCTTCATATCCCCCGCTTATATTTTTCCCAACTCAGTCCCTTGTTTCTTTCATAGTTTTAAGTGGATATAAAATTGCTGCTTTTATAGGTTAAGGATGGTTGACTACTGGCAATTTAACATGATTCAAACTAATACTACAATTTGCCTTTTTTTTCATTAAACTTAAAAGACCATGGAAATTTTGCCTCTTTTTAATTATTCTTCTTACTGGCGTTTGTGTCTTTCCTACAGAAAGTCAGTTCATTGGGCAAGAACTTAGTCTTCAGTCACTAAGATATTCTGAATGACTAGTACACAGTGCCTGGCAGGCACTAATCCCTATTTGGATGAATAAATGGAAGGACTCCTCCCACCAAGGTTCCTTAGCAGCTCCAGCAAATACATGAAATCTACCCTAACCTGTCCTGAGGAAAGTAACCCAAGTTATAAGGAGACTTTCCTAACTGACAGCCCAAGCATCCTACCACTACTCAGCACTGCCCCATACTCAGCTCTGGAGCAGGCCTCGGTCTCAGACCACATCTGCTCACATAGCTGATGCCCTTGGTTCTGGCCTTGGAAATTACCCCTAAGGTGTGCTGTATTCTGGAGCCCCTGTGTGAACTTGCATTGAGACCACTGCTGAACATCTACTGAGCTGTTCCCTTGACCCTAAATGGAAGTGGGGCTGGGGGAATGGTACTTGCTCCCCAGGTAACTGCTGACAGCTACAATAACTTCTCTAGCTTTGCTGATGTTAGCAAGAGGTTGGTTGCTCCCTAGCTCTTTGTATGCCTCTCTTGTGTACTTGCTTCGTTGTCACAATTATTTAACTCTTCTGTTTCCTCCTCTAGAGAAGATTAAAATTATCTGTGAACCCTCAGGGCCTAACTTCAGGCATCTAATAAATGTTTAATGAATGAAGAACATTATTCTAATGGATGAAATCATCGCAGTGCTGCAGATTTACCCTGGATGGTAAATATGGTAGCAGAGTTTCACTTTACGAGGCATCATTTCCTGGATCTGAGCAGGACTGCAGAGTGGGGTGTACGTCCAGGAGTGGCAGCTTTAGACATCTGGGGTTGACAGAGGATACTGCTAGAAAGAGCAGTTTCCTGTTCTTTGGAGCATGAGAATTATGTGTAGGTCTGTGGGAAACACTCGCCAGAAGACACTGTACAGTTAAGCTAAGTGATAATTATTTTAATTCCAAAGAAATTGCTCTTTTCCAAAAATTTTCTTGTTGCCCAAACCAGCGTACACTTTAAATATTGTAGTAGACCTCTCCTTTCCATGTGGCACTGGTGGTCACACGCTATTCAACTTTCTGTCCTATAGTGTACAGTTCTCTCTCCTGAACACACTCCTCTTGCTCAGGCAGTACCTCAGATTGGTGCAAACCCACTGTCTCTCTCCTTACACTTTCCCCTTGGGAAGTTTCATCTAACATTCTATCAGCATTCCAAACTCAAAAAATATTTCAAAAAATATTTTTATTCCAAAAAGTAAACGTCACAGGCACACCCAAACTTGCTTCAATTTTCTGGTATTTCAATGGCACCACCTTCTGAATCTCAAACTTTACATGTTTTCAGTACAAATGGGCAGTTCCAGCATGCTCCACGCCTTTCTGTGCCTTCATGTTCACATCAGCTCCTTCTCTCTGGGTAGCTTCCTGTCTTTGCCCCTGATTAAGAGTAAGTCATCCTGAAAGGCTTGGCTTGGGCAGCATCTCCTCCAGGAAGCCTTCCCTGGAACTCTCTAGCAAGTTCATGCGCCTCCCTTCTAAGCTCCCAGAACTCATCTATCTATTCATTTAACAAATAGTGAACATCTGTTGGTGTTCCAGGCACTGCTCTCGGCACTGAACATACACCAGTGTACAAAACGGTAAAATTCCTGCCCTCACAGAGCACATACATTCTAGTAAGAGGAGACGGGCAATAAACAGTAAAACAGGTAAAATATACAGCATGCTTTATGGTAAGTGCCGTAGAGGAAAATAAAGAAAATAAATGGGTAAAGAATACCGCGAGGAAGGTGCAATTTTAAATAGGATGGTAAAAGAAGATCTCATTGAGGTTACATTTAAGCAAAATCCTGGAAGTGGCAAGGAGTGAATCATAAAAACATCTGGGAAAAAGCATTCCGAGCTGAGGTAACAGGAGTTGGACTGGCTGGTTTAAAGAATAACAAAGAGGCAAATGTGACTTCAATTTAACGAGAAGGGGAAATCAGTAGATGAGGCCCAAGAGCTGCGACAGGGGACCAGAACGTGTTAGGCCGTGAATGGCCACTGAAAAGGATACGGCTTTTACTCTGAGATGAGAAACCTCTGGAGATTTTGAGCATAATGACATAGTCTGACTTACCTGTTCAAGGTTGCTGTCTTAAAAGATTGTAAAATAGCAAGAGAGAAATTAAGAAAATGGAATGGGAGGTTCTTGTGTTAATCCAGGCAATCCTATGGGGAACAGGGCGATGGCTGTGGAGGACGTATGAAGTGGTCGTATCCGGATATACGACATATTTTGAGTGCTGGGCCAACAGATTGTGACTGGCCTGGCTACTGGTTATGAGAGAAAAAAAGACTCATATATTGGTCAAGGTTTTGGCCTGATTAAGGAAGAAGGGACTTGCCATTCATTGACTAAGAACAGTAAATAAGACTGAAGCAGGCGCAAGTTTAAGAAGGGAAGATCTTGAGTTTGGTTGGACATAAGTTTGAGATGTTTGTATCAAAGTTGAAATGTCATGTAGAGAGTTGGATATACACATCTGAAGTTCAGGGGAAAAGTTTTGGCTAGAGATCTGAGCATTTTCAGCAAACAGATGGCATTTAACGCAATGACACTAGATAAGGTCACTAAGAGATCCAAGTGTAGACAGAGGAGGACTGAGACTGGGGAAATTACCGTATTAAGAGGTTAAGGAGGGAACCTCACTTACTCCTAACAGACATATGTAAATTATTTGTTTACTGGGAGTAAACTATAAACTAATTACTGCTTAGGACAGACCACGTCTTTTTTTATCTCTATGTCCTTAGCACAGGGCCTGGCACACACTCAACAAACACATGCTGAGCAATACCTTCTAAGAGAATCACAAGTAAAATCCTTAAAAAGTCAACAAAAGACATCAACAATGGTAGGCGGGGCACGGTGGCTCACGCCTGTAATCCTAGCACTCTGGGAGGCC